>JAVTVY010005747.1:0-37520 GCA_036873755.1 Hanleya hanleyi
CGCCTTCCCTCCTGCACATGTTCAGTGTAGCAGACAACCGGAACAGACCAAAAGTGCCGTGAGCGCTAGCACCACCTTGCGGCCGAAACCGGCATTACGAATAGGGCAAAAGGCCCATTATGGTTACCCTGCCACTTGTTCACGGTGTTTGACGATACTTCATAGTCTTCACATGAACACCTGCAATAAAAGCACGGCTGTGATACTAAGGCTACGTCCGAGAATTCAACGTATTCTCTGGTCTGAGATGTGAGATGCCGTGGGAAGCTTTCCTGTGGAGTCATATGGTTGCTTTTTAGGTCGCGAGACGACGTCAATGTTTCCCTCCTCCTGCATATCGCTCCAATTATGAAACCTTTCAAATTATGTTATTTTTCAAATCCTTCCAAGGTGCCCATCACGGAAACTTTACCTGCTGGTGATGGTTTGATGTTAAATAATTTGCCTCAGGCCTGTACAACCTGTGACCTTGAATTTTGACAAACATGAATTGACACTGTGGTCACTAATTTAGTTCAATGTTTCCTCTGCAGAGATAAACTTTTAACTTTCCGGTACGAGGTATGTGTGAATATGATGTGATACTAGAAAGACGTCTCAAGGGTTTTTCCATTGTTGTGTATATATAATATGTTAGTCATTTTAGTCCTTTATATTTTGCATTTTTGGCCTTGCCTTTGAATCATCCACATCCAATTTTGGACAACAGGTGGTAACATCTGCTAATAAGGTGTATATGTATGTTGTATTTGCGGTTTACAGAGGACAGACTAGAATTTTAACTGGCGATGTGCCGTAAGTTTGTTGTTTTCTTAGATGCCAGGGTGTTGTATCATTTGAAACGCCGCGATTGAACGCGATTCATATTTGTTGTGTTCACTGGTTTTTCTACTTTCTATCTGTCTCCTGTCGTGTTTTTGATTGTACTTATTACTGTTTTTCCTCTTATTTTAGTCACATTGTAGACCTACGTTTGTCAACTGTGTGTTATTTTGTTTTATTTGTGATAGTATCTGGAGTTAATTTCTATTGTTTGGATAGATAATTATTAACTTGCGGTAGGGGAGAAATGTAAAATATCAGACGCGTTTTGAAGATTTAGATTCATCTATATTTTATGAATAAATAAATATATTTTATAATAATTATGGATTGATAATAATCAATTACAGAATTGACAGATGACTGTGTTCAGTGTATAGCTATGTTTGCGTGTTTGAAATATACTTACGTCAAAGAGAAACAGGATGCGCGACAATACATATTCTAAAGTGGAAAAATGTTTGCGCAACACGATTCAGTGTTTGACTCCTAATTAAGGGCGGTCCTGGTCATTCAAGTTAACATTAATTGTATTGAAGTGTGAATAAATTAAACCCACGTGGAGCAACTTGAGCATGCTTATTAGGAGAAATGTTAACTCTTTAATTCTACTGCTAGTAAGTTATACTTAAATATCCATAATAGCACATGGGCCCTTGGAAAGGAACATGTCACATGAGAATGATGGTATATCCCTATTTGTTAATGGTAGCATGTAATCATGATTGGATAAGTGTTTGATTCGAGTGTTTTGCTTGTTCAACAGTATATAAGCTTAACAATTACAACCGTCTAGTTCGTCATTCATGATTCAACCGTCGTCCATCAAAGAATATCCGCGTCCATAATTCCAAGTCATATTCCATATTCCATATAATAGCATTAGCACCAAATTAAAAAATAGTATACATAAACATAGGCTAGTTTCCTGAAAGAGAGGAGCGGTCAACAGTTTTGAACGATGCCGGCAAGACATCATGATGTTCCATGATGTTCCAAAAATTTCAAATCCGTATCGCTGATCAGTATTCTTAATCCACATGATATTCGTAGTAAAGCTATTTGTCTTCAGAATTAAGATCTGTTCCTCCCTTGAATATAGAGTGTTCATTGTAATAGAATCTTTACATGATGGCTTATGGGAAGTAACTTTTGTACCACGATCGAGTCTGGTCTTGCGGAAAACCTTAGAGGTAACTGTAAGATACAAACTTACCAGATTAATTTTGGACGAGCCATACACCACCCCTTCCATGAATCTATTTACAAAGTTAAAGTGGTTCCCTTTCCAGTACAGAGTTAACTACCATCGTGCTGTTTTAGTGTTTAAATCTCTTAATGGGGAAAGCTCGTCACATTTGTGTAATATGTTCACATCTAATTTATCGACACGAGCGTCTCTTCTACCATGCAGAATGATTTTACCCAGATGTAAAACTGAATTGTTTAGACGTAGTTTTAAATTTCAATCCGTTAAGTTATGGAATAGTTTACCCCAATCTTTACAAAAAGCAACTGTTGTGAAATCTTTTAAGTCAAATTGCTTTAATTTCTTTTATAACAAATTCTTAATGGATGGGGTGCATTTTATTGAGTTTTAGAATTGTCTTATTATGCACTTGTCTTAGATACTTTTGTTAATTTTAAACATGTTTAGTTTTATTCCCTTACTGTTATTTGGTTTTGCTCTTTAATTCATCGTTTGTGTTGTTTCTAATTGCACCACTATTTGTATATACACATGCTCGTCCTCATGTATCAGTAGCCTTTGGCTAAATGAGCCCTTCGAGTGAAAATAAAGATTATTATTATTATTATTATTATTAACTTGGAAGCGTTCATCTCCCTCGGGCTGAAAGTCGTAAAACGCCCATATCATTACTCAACCCCAAGGAAAGTCTATAAACCGATAATGCAAATGTATATCTTAATACTACGGAGCCGTAAAAGGGACATCGGAGGTATACTCCCAGTTAATAACTACGAACCGCACTTATTAACTGGAGCCCGCACTTATTAACTGCGACCCGCGAGTAGTATAGTAAGCGTAAATTGATAGAATAGCGCGTCACTGCGCATGCGCAGAAAAAAAATGTGGCGGTATTGTGGCGGTGTGCGCAGGAGTGTTGTGCGCAGGTATGACGTCACTTCCGGTTGGGGTGAATGAGGCGTGACCTTGGGGGCATGTATTTCTCCGCGGTGATGCGGTCTGGCGGTGATGCGGTGTGCCTCCGTGGACCGAAAGTAGTCCCAAAACCGTGGGTTTTCGTGGAAGTGTTCGGCAATCTGTAGGGACCGCTAGTGGACCGATGGGGTCGAGTGAGGTATCAAAGTGAAGCTTAGGTGAAGGGGCATCTAATGGGCTGGGTGTGGGGTTGACATATCGGCCTTCTGCGCATGCGCGGCGGCCGAAGGGTATGAAAATAGCCTTTTTGGAGCTAGGGGAGCCCCTAGTGGACCGATGGGGTCGAGTGAGGTATCAATGTGAAGCATTCATGAAGGGGCATCTAATGGACTGGGTGTGGGGTTGACATATCAGCCTTCTGCGCATGCGCGGTGGCCGAAGGGTATGAAAATAGCCTTTTTGGAGCTAGAGGAGCCCCTAATGGTCCAATGGGGTCGAGTGAGGTATCAATGTGAAGCATTCATGAAGAGGCATCTAATGGACTGGGTGTGGGGTTGACATATCGGCCTTCTGCGCATGCGCGGTGGCCGAAGGGTATGAAAATAGCCTTTTTGGAGCTAGGGGAGCCCCTAGTGGACCGATGGAGTCGAGTGAGGTATCAAAGTGAAGCATTCATGAAGGAGCATCTAATGGACTGGGTGTGGGGTTGCGACATATCGGCCTTCTGCGCATGCGCAGTGGCCGAAGGAATGAAAATAGCCTTTTTTGGAGCTAAGAGGCCCCTAGTGGACCGATGGGGTCAGTGAGGTATCAAAGTGAAGCATTCATGAAGGGGCATCTAATGGGTTGGAGTGTGGGGTTGAAATATATCGGTCTTGCGCATGCGCGGTGGCCGAAGGGTATGAAAATAGCCTTTTTGGAGCTAGGGGAGCCCCTAGTGGACCGATGGGGTCGAGTGAGGTATCAATGTGAAGCATTCATGAAGGGGCATCTAATGGACTGGGTGTGAGGTTGAAATAGCGGCATTCTGCGCATGCGCGGTGGCCCAAGGGTATGCAAATAGCCGTTTTGGAGCTAGGGGAGCCCCTAATGGTCGAATGGGGTCGAGTGAGGTATCAAAGTGAAGCCTAGGTGAAGGGGTATTTGATGGCTGGGTTGGTGCATGTAAAATTTTTCCTGAAAAAAAAAATACGGAACACGGACTTTATCGAAAAACCTGGGAAAATGCCTATATCGGGTATGAGGGGTATATAGGTCGCCGGGCTTAACGGGGCTTGTCTATCAACAGAGTTATCTTTCCCTAGTTCCAGGGTGGGTGTATGTAAGAATTTTCCTGAAAAAATACGGAATACGGACTTTATCCTAAATTACGGGAAAATGCCTATATGGGGTATGGGAGGTATAGGACCATCCTGGGAAACGTACTTCTATACATTTGCGGTAGGGTTGTGAGGTCTCGTTTTACTCGTCTCGTCATTTAGAACATGATAGGAAGTGTCCCGTGCGAATCGGTGAAATTTTTGAAAAAAGTCACCGAACCCCATATAGTCCCATACTGAGGGGATAGGATCAATGTTTGTCCCCCTGGGAAACGTACTTCTATACATTTGCGGTAGGGTTGTGGGGTCTCGTTTTACTCGTCTCGTCATTTAGAACATGATAGGAAGTGTCCCCGTGCGAATCGGTGAAATTTTTGAAAAAAATCACCGAGCCCCATATAGTCCCATACTGTGGTATAGGTTCAATGTTTATCCCCCTGGGAAACGTACTTCTATACATTTGCGGTAGGGTTGTGGGGTCTCGTTTTACTCGCCTCGTCATTTAGAACACGATAGGAAGTGTTGCGGAGCGAATCGGTGAAATTTTTGAAAAAAGTCACCGAGGCCTGGGTAGGCCCATAGGCCTATACTGCATGTCTACCATCTTTTTGTGGTTTAATGAACAAAGCAAAACTTAAGGTCCAGTGTTTTGCGTACGTACGGTATTTAGATTACTATATGTATATATACTTCTAGTCATATTATGAGTATTATGATCATATTGTTATATTGCTGTTCAACTGTTAAATGTGGTCATCTTCATTTCATGTTTTGTACTCTGCTGCATTGCTGGTGTCTGTACAATAAAATTTGAATCTTGAATCTTGAATCTTGGCTATGGGTGTATAGGCCCATACGGGGTGGACATGTTGGAGTCTAGGTGAGTCCCTAATAGTCCAATGGGGTCGAGTGAGGTCTTATTTTGAAGTTCTCGTGGAGGAGCACTTGACTACACTAATGGTTCGTCCGTGTTCAATAGTCTGCGCATGCGCAGTCTGGCCGTAGTATAGAAAACAGGCATTTTGGGTGCTATGTAGGGGTGTGTTTGGGTTAGAAATGAGCTAATCACGGTTCGAATGGGTCGTGTGAGGTGTCAAAGTGAAGCTTGTGTGGGGTAGAGTCAGAATGGTGTGTTTTTGAATGCATGTCGCGTTAATCTGCGCATGCGCAGTTGGTTGTAGTAAGTAAAGTGGCCATTTTGGGGCAGTGAAGGAAGGTATTTGGGGTCGAGATGGGCTATTCACGGTTCGAATGCGTCCTGGAAGGTGTCATCTGGTAGTTTTCGGGGTGTACATTCCGATTTGAGGGATGTTCGCGTCATCTGTGACGTCATCGGTGACGTCATCGGTGACGTCATCGGTACGAGTAGTAGCGAAAGTGGCCATTTTCGGTCAGTACATGAAGGTATTTGGGGTCGAGATGGGCTATTCACGGTTCGAATGCGTCCTGGAAGGTGTCATCTTGTAGTTCTCGGGGTGTACATTCCGATTTAAGGGATGTCCGCGTCATCTGTGACATCATCAGTGACGTCATCAGTACGACTAGGGGGCATTTTGGGTGCTATGTAGGGGTGTGATTGGGGTAGAGAGGCACCATCCTTGGTTCGAATGGGTCGTGGAGGGTGTCAAAGTGAAGCTTGTGTGGGGTAGAGTCAGAGTGGCGTGTTTTTGAATGCAAGTCGCGTCAATCTGCGCATGCGCAGTTGGTTGTAGTAAGTAAAGTGGCCATTTTGGGGCAGTACATGAAGGTGTTGGGGTAGAGAGGGACCATCCTTGGTCCGAATGCATCGTGTGAGGTGTCATTTTGTTGCTCTCGGGGTGTTCATTCCGATTTGAGGGATGTCCGCGTCAGCTGTGACGTCATCTGTGACGTCATCGGTACGAGTAGTAGCGAAAGTGGACATTTTCGGGCAGTACATGAAGGTATTTGGGGTCGAGATGGGCTATTCACGGTTCGAATGCGTCCTGGAAGGTGTCATCTTGTAGTTCTCGGGGTGTACATTCCGATTTGAGGATGTCCGCGTCATCTGTGACGTCATTGATGACGTCATCGGTACGAGTAGTAGCGAAAGTGGACATTTTGTGGGTGCGTGGGGGTGAGTTTGGTGTAGAGATGGACCATCCGCGGTGCGAATGCGTCGTGCGAGGTGTCATCTTGTAGCAACGCCCACCAACGCCATTCTTAATGCTTCAATGCCCAGGTGAAATAGCTCAGAAGCTCTGATATTCCATGGAATTGTCACTAATTCTTCGAAATGCAGTGACGCCAGTCGACGCCCGTCGTTACACCTTAACACTCTAACATAACACCATGATATAGACCGGACAGAGAACAACAACAGCAACAACAACAATGATCACACATAAGAGAACAACAACAAAAAAAGTTTTTTTTCATATAGTTTATTCTCCCCAATGTTACATCATACCCACGTTGGGGGAGCCGCGTTGGGTATATTTACAATTCAAGAATATTCTTGTCCAATCAGAGGCCACCATTTGCATCTGTCATATTCGTTCCTGTCCGTTAGATGTATTCTCGGCTACTCTTGTCCAATCAGAAGTCGCCATTTCAGAAAGTTCCATCTTCGGCCATGTTCGCTCTGAACCGTTTGTTCTAATCGTCATCGGACAGGCCAGGATACCGTTGAGGAAACATATCCTCAGATAGTTGTTTGCGCATTCTGAGTATCTATCAGTGCATGGGTGAATACTTTCATCCGATGGGGGTGGTGGGTCAGTTTAACCACGAAGAACGTAACATTGGTGACCCTCTCCACTATCCACTTAGTGTTGGGACGCTGTTCATAGGCCCATTCTAAGGGATCCACAGTGTCCAGTTGGGTCAGCATCGTCTCTAGCGACGCCCGATTGGTGATTGTGAAAGGATGGTCGTACACTGGGTTGATGGCACTGGAATAGAAATAGCACAATTCACGCGTCATCTTATGGCATAAGATGTACCCAAATGCTACATTTAATGTGAAGGACGTAGGTTGGTCATTGAAGATGGCTTCCACGTAGCTGCGTTGACGGGCGAGGTCGGTCAGTCGGAAATTGTACAAGTTCAATATAGGGCGATGACGGTGGAAGCAGTGTCGGATCATGGACCAATGGCGTCGATACATCTCACTCACTGGATGATCTTCGGGAAAGAGATCGTTGGGAACATCCACCACATCTTCCAGAAAATGTTCGTTGTTGTCAGGCGTATGACTGGAAACAGTGATGCTAGGGACCGGCTGATATCTAGGCTCTTCTGAGCTGTGGGTATAGGCGGGTTCTCCGTGATCGCATCACCAGTGGCATTCTCCTCCCCGGGTTCATCTTCAGTGGATCTGTCCCTCCTGGGTACCTCTTTAGTGGAAAGTTGTCCCTCATGCCGTGGTGATGCACCATGAATCAAACGCTCATGCCGTTTTAACTGACTGGGTCGTTTGAAGAGTTGACCACATTCTTCGCATGGACGCTTGGATGGCCCATGAATTGAACGTTCATGGCGCTGTAAATGATCTGGGCGCTGAAACGACAGTGTAGGCCTACATATCGTACAGCTATACCGGGCGGTTCCATCGTGCTTGGTAGCCTCATGGCGGCGCAAGTCGTGCCGGCGAGTGAATGATTTCGAGCACGTAGTACAAGTGAACATCTTGGTGGTTGACAGAGTGTCTGATGAAACGGCCAGGCCGTTTCCTTTTTATAGCAAGCTAGCTGTTGATCTATTTTTAGCACAATCCGTTCTAAACTAGTGGAAAACCCCTATCACCTCTAGCCAAAAGGGCTAATATCGGTCCCCGGGCTTATTGGGATCTGCCTATCAAGTCAATGGGGTGATGTGAATAACAACAAGTTCAGCAATGTTCATACAGTTTATTATCCCCAATGTTACATCATACCCAGGCTGGGGGAGCCGCCCTGGGTATGTTTAGTATGTTCGCATTCGAAATATCAAACACCGTGTTTTATTATTCAACGCATCGTCACATCAGGCACAAGTGTTTACTGAGCTCAAGTCAACGATCAGCATGTAGACATAGAGAGTATGTACGGCATGTTGTGGTATTCATCAGTGCATGGGTGACGCATTCACCCGATGGGTTGATTGGTCGTCTTGGTCACGAAAAACGTAACATTGGTCACCCTCTTTACCACCCATTGTATGTTGGGTCGTTGTTGTTGGGCCCATCTCAAGGCATCCAATTGTTCCACTTGGTCCAGCATCATCTCTAGTGACCTCCGGTTAATGATGGTAAATGGTTGGTCGTACACTGGGTTGAAGGCACTGGAATAGAAATAGCGCAATTCACCCGTCATCTTATGGCATAAGATGTACCCAAATGCTACATTTAATGTGAAGGCCGTTGGTTGGTCATTGAAGATGGTTTCCACGTAGCTGCGTAGACGGGTGAGGTTGGTCAGTGGGAAATTGTAGATATCTTGAATAGGGCGATGACGGTGGAAACAGTGCCGTGTCATGGACCAATGGCGCCGAGAGATGTCACTCTCTGGATGATCTTCGGGTAAGAGATCGCTAGGAACATTTATGGGCTCGTCCAGAAAATGTTCGATGTATGACGTATGACTCGAAACCGTAATGGTGGGGTCCGGCCGGAAATCCAGGCTCTTCCCAACTGTAGGTATAGGCGGGCTCTCCGTCATCGCATCACCAGTGGCGTTCGTCTTCCCGGGCTTATCTTCAGTGGGTCTGACCTTCCGCGGCTCCTCTTCAGTAGGAAGTTGTCGCCAAAACCGTGGTGACGGACCATGGATCAAACGCTGATGCCGTTTTAACTGACTGTGTCGTTTGAAGAGTTGACCACAATCCTTACATTGTTCCGTCGCGTCCTCGTGGAATGAACGTTCGTGGCGCAGTAAAGCATCTTCCCGATTAAATGACCGTGCGCAGGTTATACAAGTATACAGTCCATCGTTGTGGGTGGAGGTCTCGTGGCGTCGTAAACTATCTAGACGAGTAAACTTCTTCTGGCAAGTTGTGCAAGTGAACATCTTGGTGGTTGACAGAGTGTCTGATGAAACGGCCAGGCCGCTTCCCTTTTATAGCACGCTAGCTGGTGATCTATTTTTAGCACACTCAGTTCAACTATCCCCAAGTCGAGAGCCGAGCCGTGACATCTTCGGTAACCTCCGTGTCTCTTTGGGCACCTCAAAGCCTGTGGAGCTCAGAGCTCGGAAGTGACATTTGCATATGACCTCTGCGAGGTCACAGGGCAGTGAAGGATGGTATTTGGTGTAGATATGGACCATCCTTGGTCCGAATGCGTCATGGGAGGTGTCATGTTGTAGCTCTCGGGGTGTAGACCCCAATTTTAGGGATAGCCACAGCATCTGTGACGTCATTGGTGACGTCATCAGTACGAGTAGTAGCGAAAGTGGACATTTTTTAGCAGTGAAGGAGTATACACTATGTACAAATAGAATACAGGTGGTATGTACAAATAGAATAGTAGTGGTATGTATAAGGTACAAAAAAAAAAATTCTGTCAGGAGTAGGATTCGAACCTACGCCAGCTCTTCGCCGACCAGCACTTAATACCGGCGCCTTAGACCACTCGGCCATCCTGACTGTTTACAGTTTTTAACTCGTGTATCAACAGTTATATAGTGTGTTCGACATTTTTTCACAAGTCCAAGTAAGTAGTGCTCACACCATCGGCCAGGATTTTCCATTTCGGGTAAAAGAAAGTAAAGGCGTCTCGTTGCTGGATGTACGTCCGCATTTCGGATGCTCTTGGAACTCGGCGCTTCGGAGCTCTTGGAGCTCCGGAGCTCATGGAGCTGCGGAGGTCACTTCCGCTTCCATTCACGTGACCGGAACTGACCTTTGACCCCGGCGTTCGAATCCTACTTCTGACAGAATTTTTTTTTGTACCTTATACATACCACTACTATTCTATTTGTACATACCACCTGTATTCTATTTGTACATAGTGTATACTCCTTCACTGCTAAAAAATGCCCACTTTCGCTACTACTCGTACTGATGACGTCACCAATGACGTCACAGATGCTGTGACTATCCCTAAAATTGGGGTCTACACCGCGAGAGCTACAACATGACACCTCCCATGACGCATTCGGACCAAGGATGGTCCATATCTACACCAAATACCATCCTTCACTGCCCTGTGACCTCGCAGAGGTCATATGCAAATGTCACTTCCGAGCTCTGAGCTCCACAGGCTTTGAGGTGCCCAAAGAGACACTGAGGTTACCGAAGATGTCACGGCTCGGCTCTCGACTTGGGGATAGTTGAACTGAGTGTGCTAAAAATAGATCACCAGCTAGCGTGCTATAAAAGGGAAGCGGCCTGGCCGTTTCATCAGACACTCTGTTAACCACCAAGATGTTCACTTGCACAACTTGCCAGAAGCAGTTTACTCGTCTAGATAATTTACGACGCCACGAGGCCTCCACCCACAACGATGGACTGTATACTTGTATAACCTGCGCACGGTCATTTAATCGGGAAGATGCTTTACTGCGCCACGAACGTTCATTCCACGAGGACGCGACGGAACAATGTAAGGATTGTGGTCAACTCTTCAAACGACACAGTCAGTTAAAACGGCATCAGCGTTTGATCCATGGTCCGTCACCACGGTTTTGGCGACAACTTCCTATTGAAGAGGAGCCGCGGAAGGTCAGACCCAGTGAAGATAAGCCCGGGAAGACGAACGCCACTGGTGATGCGATGACGGAGAGCCCGCCTATACCTACAGTTGGGAAGAGCCTGGATTTCCGGCCGGACCCCACCGTTACGGTTTCGAGTCATACGTCAAACATCGAACATTTTCTGGACGAGCCCATAAATGTTCCTAGCGATCTCTTACCCGAAGATCATCCAGAGAGTGACATCTCTCGGCGCCATTGGTCCATGACACGGCACTGTTTCCACCGTCATCGCCCTATTCAAGATATCTACAATTTCCACTGACCAACCTCACCCGTCTACGCAGCTACGTGGAAACCATCTTCAATGACCAACCAACGGCCTTCACATTAAATGTAGCATTTGGGTACATCTTATGCCATAAGATGACGGGTGAATTGCGCTATTTCTATTCCAGTGCCTTCAACCCAGTGTACGACCAACCGTTTACCATCATTAACCGGAGGTCACTAGAGATGATGCTGGACCAAGTGGAACAATTGGATGCCTTGAGATGGGCCCAACAACAACGACCCAACACACAATGGGTGGTAAAGAGGGTGACCAATGTTACGTTTTTCGTGACCAAGACGACCAATCAACCCATCGGGTGAATGCGTCACCCATGCACTGATGAATACCACAACATGCCGTACATACTCTATGTCTACATGCTGATCGTTGACTTGAGCTCAGTAAACACTTGTGCCTGATGTGACGATGCGTTGAATAATAAAACACGGTGTTTGATATTTCGAATGCGAACATACCAAACATACCCAGGGCGGCTCCCCCAGCCTGGGTATGATGTAACATTGGGGATAATAAACTGTATGAACATTGCTGAACTTGTTGTTATTCACATCACCCCATTGACTTGATAGGCAGATCCCAATAAGCCCGGGGACCGATATTAGCCCTTTTGGCTAGAGGTGATAGGGGTTTTCCACTAGTTTAGAACGGATTGTGCTAAAAATAGATCAACAGCTAGCTTGCTATAAAAAGGAAACGGCCTGGCCGTTTCATCAGACACTCTGTCAACCACCAAGATGTTCACTTGTACTACGTGCTCGAAATCATTCACTCGCCGGCACGACTTGCGCCGCCATGAGGCTACCAAGCACGATGGAACCGCCCGGTATAGCTGTACGATATGTAGGCCTACACTGTCGTTTCAGCGCCCAGATCATTTACAGCGCCATGAACGTTCAATTCATGGGCCATCCAAGCGTCCATGCGAAGAATGTGGTCAACTCTTCAAACCACCCAGTCAGTTAAAACGGCATGAACGTTTGATTCATGGTGCATCACCACGGCATGAGGACAACTTTCCACTAAAGAGGTACCCAGGAGGGACAGATCCACTGAAGATGAACCCGGGGAGGAGAATGCCACTGGTGATGCGATCACGGAGAGCCCGCCTATACCCACAGCTCAGAAGAGCCTAGATATCCAGCCGGTCCCTAGCATCACTGTTTCCAGTCATACGCCTGACAACAACGAACATTTTCTGGAAGATGCGGTGGATGTTCCCAGCGATCTCTTACCCGAAGATCATCCAGTGAGTGAGATGTATCGACGCCATTGGTCCATGATCCGACACTGCTTCCACCGTCATCGCCCTATATTGGACTTGTACAATTTCCGACTGACCGACCTCGCCCGTCTACGCAGCTACGTGGAAGCCATCTTCAATGACCAACCTACGTCCTTCACATTAAATGTAGCATTTGGGTACATCTTATGCCATAAGATGAGGCGTGAATTGTGCTATTTCTATTCCAGTGCCATCAACCCAGTGTACGACCATCCTTTCACAATCACCAATCGGGCGTCGCTAGAGACGATGCTGACCCAACTGGACACTGTGGATCCCTTAGAATGGGCCTATGAACAGCGTCCCAACACCAAGTGGATAGTGGAGAGGGTCACCAATATTACGTTCTTCGTGGTTAAACTGACCCACCACCCCCATCGGATGAAAGTATTCACCCATGCACTGATAGATACTCAGAATGCGCAAACAACTATCTGAGAATATGTTTCCTCAACGGTATCCTGGCCTGTCCGATGACGATTAGAACAAACGGTTCAGAGCGAACATGGCCGAAGATGGAACTTTCTGAAATGGCGACTTCTGATTGGACAAGAGTAGCCGAGAATACATCTAACGGACAGGAACGAATATAACAGATGCAAATGGTGGCCTCTGATTGGACAAGAACATTCTTGAATTGTAAATATACCCAACGCGGCTCCCCCAACGTGGGTATGATGTAACATTGGGGAGAATAAACTATATGAAAAAAAACTTCTTGTTGTTGTTCTCTTATGTGTGATCATTGTTGTTGTTGCTGTTGTTGTTCTCTGTCCGGTCTATATCATGGTGTTATGTTAGAGTGTTAAGGTGTAACGACGGGCGTCGACTGGCGTCACTGCATTTCGAAGAATTAGTGACAATTCCATGGAATATCAGAGCTTCTGAGCTATTTCACCTGGGCATTGAAGCATTAAGAATGACGTTGGTGGGCGTTGCTACAAGATGACACCTCGCACGACGCATTCGCACCGCGGATGGTCCATCTCTACACCAAACTCACCCCCACGCACCCACAACATGTCCACTTTCGCTACTACTCGTACCGATGACGTCATCAATGACGTCACAGATGACGCGGACATCCCTGAAATCGGAATGTACACCCCGAGAACTACAAGATGACACGTTCCAGGACGCATTCGAACCGTGAATAGCCCATCTCGACCCCAAATACCTTCATGTGCTGCCCGAAAATGTCCACTTTCGCTACTACTCGTACTGATGACGTCAACAATGACGTCACAGCTGACGCGGACATGCCTCAACTCGGAATGAACACCCCGAGAACTACAAAATGACACCTCACACGACGCATTCGGAATAAGGATAGCCCATCTCGACCCCAAATACCTTCATGTACTGCCCGAAAATGTCCACTTTCGCTACTACTCGTACCGATGACGTCATCAATGACGTCACAGATGACGCGGACATCCCTCAAATCGGAATGTACACCCCGAGAACTACAAGATGACACCTTCCAGGACGCATTCGAACCGTGAATAGCCCATCTCGACCCCAAATACCTTCATGTACTGCCCGAAAATGTCCACTTTCGCTACTACTCGTACCGATGACGTCACAGATGACGTCACAGCTGACGCGGACATCCCTCAAATCGGAATGAACACCCCGAGAGCAACAAAATGACACCTCACACGATGCATTCGGACCAAGGATGGTCCCTCTCTACCCCAACACCTTCATGTACTGCCCCAAAATGGCCACTTTACTTACTACAACCAACTGCGCATGCGCAGATTGACGCGACTTGCATTCAAAAACACGCCATTCTGACTCTACCCCACACAAGCTTCACTTTGACACCCTCCACGACCCATTCGAACCAAGGATGGTGCCTCTCTACCCCAAACACACCCCTACATAGCACCCAAAATGCCCCCTTTCGCTACTACTCGTACTGATGACGTCACTGATGATGTCACAGATGACGCGGACATCCCTTAAATCGGAATGTACACCCCGAGAACTACAAGATGACACCTTCCAGGACGCATTCGAACCGTGAATAGCCCATCTCGACCCCAAATACCTTCATGTACTGCCCGAAAATGGCCACTTTCGCTACTACTCGTACCGATGACGTCACCGATGACGTCACAGATGACGCGAACATCCCTCAAATCGGAATGTACACCCCGAGAACTACAAGATGACACCTTCCAGGACGCATTCGAACCGTGAATAGCCCATCTCGACCCCAAATACCTTCCTTCACTGCCCCAAAATGGCCACTTTACTTACTACAACCAATCGCGCATGCGCAGATTAACGCGACATGCATTCAAAAATACACCATTCTGACTCTACCCCACACAAGCTTCACTTTGACACCTCACACGCCCCATTCGAACCGTGATTAGCTCATCTCTAACCCAAACACACCCCTACATAGCACCCAAAATGCCTGTTTTCTATACTACGGCCAGACTGCGCATGCGCAGACTATTGAACACGGACGAACCATTAGTGTAGTCAAGTGCTCCTCCACGAGAGCTTCAAAATAAGACCTCACTCGACCCCATTGGACCATTAGGGACTCACCTAGACTCCAACATGTCCACCCCGTATGGCCCTATACACCCATAGCCATGCAGTATAGGCCTATGGGCCTACCCAGGCCTCGGTGACTTTTTTCAAAAATTTCACCGATTCGCTCCGCAACACTTCCTATCGTGTTCTAAATGACAAGACGAGTAAAACGAGACCCCACAACCCTACCGCAAATGTATAGAAGTACGTTTCCCAGGGGGATAAACATTGAACCTATACCCCAGTATGGGACTATATGGGGCTCGGTGACTTTTTTGAAAAATTTCACCGATTCGCACGGGGACACTTCCTATCATGTTCTAAATGACGAGACGAGTAAAACGAGACCCCACAACCCTACCGCAAATGTATAGAAGTAGGTTTCCCAGGATGGTCCTATACCTACCATACCCCATATAGGCATTTTCCCGTAATTTAGGATAAAGTCCGTATTCCGTATTTTTTCAGGAAAATTTTTACATACATCCACCCTGGAACTAGGGGGAGATAACTCTATTGATAGACAAGCCCCGTTAAGCCCGGCGACCTATATACCCCTCATACCCCATATAGGCATTTTCCCAGGTTTTTCGATAAAGTCCGTGTTCCGTATTTTTTTTTTCAGGAAAAATTTTACATGCACCAACCCAGCCATCAAATACCCCTTCACCTAGGCTTCACTTTGATACCTCACTCGACCCCATTCGACCATTAGGGGCTCCTGTAGCTCCAAAACGGCTATTTCCATACCCTTCGGCCACCGCGCATGCGCACAATGCCGATATTTCAATCCCACACCCAGCCCATTAGATGCCCCCTCACCTAAGCTTCACTTTGATACCTCACTCGACCCCATCGGACCAGTAGTCAATCCCCTAGCTCCAAAAAGGCTATTTTCATACCCTTCGGCCACCGCGCATGCGCACAATGCCGATATTTCAATCCCACACCCACCCCATCAGATGCCCCCTCACATAAGCTTCACTTTGATACCTCACTCGACCCCATCGGTCCACTAGGGGCTCCCCTACATCTCAAAACGATTATTTCCATACCCTTGGGCCACCGCGCAGGCGCAGAATAACGCTATGTCAACCCTACACCCAGCCCATTAGATGCCCCTTCACATAAGCTTCACTTTGATACCTCACTCGACCCCATCGGACCATTTTATCTAGGGACTACTTTTTCTCCGCGGAAGCTATTTCCCGAGACCGAATCACCGCCAAAACCGCGGCCAAACCGCATCACCGCCGATGAATATATCCTGAATACATCCCCTCCAACAATTGGAACTCTCCTGTGCTGGAGGTAGCTTTTTGGTCTTTCTGCCGGAACTATACTGTACTTGACCTCTGTGACCCTCCCGTGACCTCCAAGTTCCTCCACACTTCCGCCACAAAATATGCTGCGCACTCGTCAAAAGGGGCTCTGTAAATGGTAGACACTACTACTAGCGATTCATATTCACCGTTTTCGTCAATATAGGTCAGGTCCTCACGAACGGTGCAATTGGTAATATCAGTATGTATGTACAAAACGAGACCGCCACCTTTTCTTTTGTTTCTAGATGATGTAAAAGGTTGGTAACCAGGGATATCAAATAGTTCTGATGTGTTAGGATCTAGCCAACTTTCCGAAATACCAATAACAGAAAAATCAAATTTCAAGTTGGAAAGGTAACTAGTTATGTCTGTAAAGTGTTTTTTGAGACTTCTGGCATTGAAATGTATCAATGAGAAACAATCAGACTTTGAGATATTTTTGGTTTGTAAATGTGTTACAAAAGAATCTTCTGTGTAATAAATTGATTCAGGGGAATGCACGTTTTGCCAATGAGAGATTTCGTTTTGGTTATCGTCCGTTGTGTATGTTGAGTCATCTGGATCATTTAGGTTAAGCGGGGCGAAGCACATATATTCATAGCCAGGAAACGGCGTTTTGTCTGATTCAGATTGGGCAATTCAATTGAATGGTAACCGAGATATGTAGGCTATCATTATCGATTTCGCATGAATAAGATGGCCTTCAGGGTTCCCAGCTAATCAGAAAAGCCTGTTTGGTAATTCGTTGAAAGTTGCTTGATGTATCGATGATGTATATCAAATTTCGTATTGAACAGTTCAATGGTTTCCGAGATATGGATCATTATCCATTTTGCATGAAATTAAAGATGGCTGCTAAGGTTCCCACCCAATCAGGTCCCAATTCTATAGGCTTCTGGTCCTTGACTAGGTAAATAAGCATACCAAATTTGGAATTCATCAGCGGAACAGTTTTCCGGCTATCTCGCTCACCAACGGACGTACGGACAGACGGACGTACAAGATGATGACAATACCCCATGGCCAAAATTGGCCGAGGGGTAAAAACATGGGTCTGTGCCTGATAAATTTTAAGCCTTTTGGGGTTGCAACTCATTCATAGAAAGCTCCCTGTACATGAACAACTGCACTGACAACCGCATGCCATCATCTGTCAGTCTGAAGACCGGCAAGGTTGAATTCAGTTCAATTCAGGGAATTGATCATTAGGAACACAGTTGTAATTAATATAGTAATATACATGTGTGGACACAAATGATTCGTGCAGAAGCTTCAGGGTAAATCATATGATGCGCAATACAATTATTTGTTAGCAAAATTGACGGAAATGTTGTCCTTCGTTTAAGATGACACGAAATTCAAAAATCAGGGATTCAGTACTGCGGGGATTTCCCCGCCAGTTATTTCACGTTATACTTCTGAAATAAAATATGGTTCATGCAAAATCTTTAGGGTAAATCATATGATGTGGAATAGAATGATTTCATATAGCAAAATTGAAGGCCCATTTTGACTGGAACGGACAAGAAAAAAAGAAACTCAGTGGCGCCACCTTCAGGCCGATGTTGCTGAAATGCAATACGGACTGGCCTCTTGTCGCAAGGAATGCGAATGCTGAATTTCGGAAGAATCCAACAAAGCGTTAGAAAGTTATCGCTTCGAACAGACATGCACGGACGTACACGGACATCCACATACGCAAAGAAGCAAGATCTAGTGGCGCCACCTTCAGGCAGATGTTGCTGAAATGCAATACGGACTGGCGTCTTGCCGCAAGGAATGCATGTTCCGAATTTCGAAAGAATCCAACAAAGCGTTAGGAAGTTATCGCTTCGAACAGACATGGACGGACATCCACGGACATCCACGGACACAAAGAAGCAAGAACCATTTTAAAGTCCCCGGCCGCGTTGCGGCGGGGGACAAAAATTACAGATAGAGTGCCAAGACGTGTAGTGGTGTGTAAAAGGCCCGTTTGTTTGTGTAAAACCAGGAAGTCATTTGGAGTCCGGCATATTCTTCAATATCGATGCGGGTTTATGCGAAACAAATGTGAAAATAGAACCATAAATCAATATACATTGTGTTCAGATTTGTTTCCGAGAAAACGGGTAAAACGCATCTCCGGCAACCGGAGACCCTGGAGCTTCCGGGGCCTAGGCGGCCCCTGGACCCTCGCCTGTCAGGCTGTGACGATCGCTCATTTTAGCTTTGTGTAAATGAATCGCTATCATATTGGTTCTAATGTTCCATGATGTAAAGGTCATCGATTTTTTAGGTGTTCTTTTTATGTGATAAATATAACTAAACAGTCGGATTCAGGCATGAAGTATGATGTTTTCAATATCGATGAGTGCTTATAAATGCGAAACATACGTGAAAATAGAGCCACAAATCTGCATACATTATGTTCAAATTTAATTCCGGGAAAACGCTTAGAACGCATCTCCGGCGATCTAGGACCCCGGAGCTTCCGGGGTCTAGGCGGCCCCTGGACCCTCGCCTAAAGTGCTATGATAATCGACCCCCCTTTGAAAAATCCTAGCGACGCCCATGTTCTATCTACATATTGTAGCATCTAGCCCAACTTCATTGCTATATAAAGCCTATCTAGAACAAGTTGAGGCAGAAAGAGTGACTAATTGTAGTGATTGGGTGAGTTTTATTAAGAAGATCTTAGCAGATGTTGGTTGTGTATATCTCTGGAACAAGCAAGGTTGTAACTACCCTAAATCTACATTGAAATTTATCAAAAAGAGAATCTTTGACATTTTTGTGTCAGTTGGAGAGAGAAAATTACTAAATTTAGTAAATTAGAGACCTACTGCAGTTTCAAATACAAACAGGAGGCTGAAAATTGCATCTTCTCAATTCCCAATAGGCATCACCGAGTATCATTGACACAATTTCGGATAAGTGCGCATAAACTACAAATCGAAAGGGGGCGATATCAAAAAGACATCCCCAGAGATCAAAGACTCTGTACTTTTTGCCAAGTGCTCGAAGATGAGCAACATTTTCTTTTGGAATGTAAAAGATTCAAAAGAGAGAGATATCTTGTTCAACACCGTGCAACCTTTTATGCCCAGTGATACATATACTCAATTATCAAATGCCCATTTACTTATTATGTTAATGACCTCGAAATCGCAGCCAATAGTAAATGCCGTGGCAAAATTTGTCCATGTATGTTCGATGAAGCTGTAATAACGCATTGCCGACTCACCATTATTCTTACCCATATCACTGGGGTCTCCCCTGTCAATGAAGTTGTTGGCTTCCAAGCCCCACAACCCTGTTATGTTCTGTATGTATATGTATACACCATGTTTGTTTGTTTCTTGTAATTGTTAGTCTACGGGCACAATAGTGCAATAAGTATCATATGTAATCCTATGTAACCCAATGTATTAGTGAATAGTTTTTGATCGTATTGTTTTTATGTATTGCTTGTACTTTTTATATGTCCTGTGTGTATTGTTTTCTTTGTATTGCTTGTATATTTTATATTTCCTGTATGTTCGCTTTTATGCGGTGCCTTTAGGCGTCGGGCAAAAACGAGCAATAAACTATCTATCTATCTATCTATCTATGTACTGCATACAGCTCTAACAATACAGAATAGTTAGTTGGGATAGGCTTAGACTGTATCCAAGCTATGAGGTCGGCTAAAGTGACAAGCAAAAGAATGCTACCCTAAAGCCCACTGTACTGGGCCACCACTATACCTCGAACATAAATTCGGGTCCAACTGCATATATCCCTCTGGTGACAGATTGCCAAGAAGAGTGATGTGTGGAGTCGCACCTCAATCGACGAGGGTGCAATAGTTTAATATTCATGCTCAAGCCTGTGCGGCAGGGGAGCTGGCTATCTGCGATGTTCTCTGTTGCAACATTTCATGATCAGGTGGGTTCATAAAAAAATGAAATTTTTCTTGATCTGGAAATGTCTGAAGAAATGACAAGTGTTGTCGATTAACTTGTATAATATACCTCGCAGTTTTTTACCGCTGGGACAATGACAAAGGAAGTGGAATTCGTCTTCCACAGTTTTATTTAATATACCATCACAACGTCCGCACCATCTTTTATAAATATCTGATAATAAACAGACTGTAAGCGACAAATTAGTGTTGGAAACTATGGCTGAACATTTTAGAAAGCTCAATATATGCAGTGACAATCAATTTGGTGAAATAGATCTGACTAATATAAGTCATTATAATAGAATTATCAACTCTGAAATCACAGTTGACGAAGTTTCAAATGTTCTCAGTAAATTGAAGAATAATAAGGCATGCTCTACAGATTTGATATCAAACAAATTCCTCAAGGTTGCTTCTCCATTGTTGTTACCGGTTATGACTAAATTCTTCAACCTTATTATGGATTCAGGTCTGTTCCCAACTCAATGGTCTGTTGGGGTCATCAATCCTATATATAGGAATAAAAGGTGATGTCTCTAATCCTCATAACTATAGAGGTATTACTCTAGTTAGTTGTTTTGAAAAGTTTTTACATCTGTGTTAAATTCTAGGTTAACTAACTATTTGGAATCACTTGGTCCATAGATTATATATTAGAAAGAGTAACACAAGATTATATTGTGCTTTCATTGACCACAGGAAGGCTTTCCATTCTGTCAATAGGTCATCATCATGGCAAAAATTGCTTAATAACTGTATTGATGGCAAAGTATTTATTATAATTCATAATATGTATGCCAGTGCCAAGTCATGTGTCTGATTAGGTGGTGAACTCTCCGAGTACTTCACTAGTGATGTCGGTGTTCGTCAGGGTGAGAACTTATTGCCCATTCTTTTTTCACTATTTTTAAATGACCTTGTTGAATTTTTGGCTCAGGATAACGAAGGTCTATCGCTTTTAAGTGATATGGTACACAATACATTAGAAACAGAAGACCTTGAGGTATTTCTTAAATTATATCTTCTCTTGTATGCAGATGATACAGTATTGTTAGCAGAAAGTCCAGCTAATCTACAACTCGCACTTCAATGTATGAATACTGTAATCATTGGTCACTCCAAGTGAATCCTACCAAAACAAAGGTTGTGATATTTTCAAAGGGAAAGCTTAAAAACAAACCGCAGTTTACATTTAATGGTGAAAACTTAGTCGATGTGGATGATTTTGGGTATCTTGGGGTAACATTCAACTTTAATGGTCATTTCAATAAAGCAAAGAAGAAAGTAGTTGAAGTTGCTAGGCGTGCCATGTTTTCAGTATTAAAGCAAGTAACAATTCAGTCACGGGAAGTGAAATTTCCGACCATAAAATCTGGGGTGATCAAATTTATTAGAACAATTAGTTTACAAAAAAGGTCCAAAATCATACAGATAATACATTATTTCTTTGTTATTTCTATAGAGGATGATCAAATTTATTAGAACAGCCGATTGAATTTTGTCCTCAAGATTGGGTGTGGTTGAATTTTGATAGGGGGATTAAATTATTAGAAGGAAAAAATCAAGCTTGCTTTAATACTCGCATAACTGGCATTGCTATGAAAAAGCGTCATTTTTTTCGCCAAATTGTGGACCTTGCCGAGATTGGCGACCATGTGGAGAAAAATCTAAAACGAAAATTACTCATTTTTTCAAGTTTTCCTATTTATAAACACTATAGATATTCATAGTAAAGATAAGATATATGGGTAAGGTCACCGGCAAAATGTTTTCCCCGCGATACACGTAACTACAATGAATGATTGAAATAATAAACCCAGTAAACATGGCTCTTTTCATTCAGTGCATGTAACAGTGCATGCATCGAAACTGTCGTTGCATTTGACACCTATACCTAGTTGACTGTTTGCCACAGTGATGGGTGGTAAAAAGGGGATTTCACTCCGAAAAGCTCCCAAGTATATTTGTATGACGGAACAGTTCTTGTCCTCGTTAAATGTACTCTTTTGTAAAATTGGGCACTGTACTTGGTAAAGCTATTGCAGTGGCCTTTGTTTCGAACTCGTGTGGGAAAATCGTCCAGAATAGAACTATTTGTGAGAATCTGTTATTCTAAAAATATCCAGTTCATGAAAGGGTTTTCATTTCTACTGGATAGATGTGCCCTTTTCTGGGTAATATTTTTCACTGGGAAACAGACATACGGACACTAACTGAAGGCATCATGTTTTTTATTCAACAGAGCTGTTTGCCAATACTGAGGTCTAGCGCACCAAAAATTTACAAGCTGACAAACATTTCAGAATTATTTTCATAAAAAGATTCCACAAAGCTGTCTATTATTTACTCAGAAGACCCTCAATGAAACAATGATATTCCACTGTTTCTAGACTGATACCATACCAGTTATTATGGGATCTGGGCAAACGCCCCTGAACAAAAGCCCTAACAGAAAGAAGAAAAACAATTTATATATTACACTCTAATGAAAAGGCACGACGCACATGTTTACTGTAAACTATTACTGTTACTGGTTTGAGAACTTACTAATTAACTTTGGCAGACCTTATTTCTTGACATTTTGAAACTTTCAGAATGTCGATACGAAAATATCAGACTTTTGGTCATAGACCCAATGCTAGCCTGTCTGTAGCCAATACTGGTGATGTTTAGATGTTTAACGTCGCCAACTAAGCACCACCCAGGCCCGTTGTGTTCCTGCTACTTCAAAGAAGAAATCTTTGAAGCAGCATGGAACCAGACACCCTCCATCCACCCTCCAAAACACTGAGGACAGCGTACAAGACACAGACAGGACGCTTACATGGTGCAATAAAGACAAGTGATATTACAGTGCTAGACATCACATTATCAAGTTCCTGTTGCTTCTCAGCAAATTGCATTGAAGCAACAGGAACCTGAACCCACCAAACCACCCGCTTGTAAAGAGGACTAACGAAGACCAGTATCCAGGACTGCTGGTTTATCATTTCTTGTTTGATTAAGTGCTTCCTTTAGTGTTGTTCAAACGTTAATTAGAAGTGGCAATGTGCGAATCAAATGTTTTTATTATTTTTTCCAGTTAACTCGTATAGAGTTCAATGCTTGGATAACTCAAACTTTCTGAGCAGGAAAGGTTCGACATTAAAATGGCAATTCAAAAACACGAAAAATATATACAATGTAATAAAATTTATTAATTAGTGTAGAAGGTTTTATTGTGATTTTTTAAATTAAATAATTGGAATGAGACGTGTAGGGCTTTTGTCCGTTGGGCTTTCTTCAGCTGGTGTGTTTGTTCTGGATTCCGTTATACTAACAAAGACCCAATAATGTTAACCAGAACTCGGGGAGAATTCACTTGCATGTGAGAATTCAAATCTGACTTACGTGGAAACTATTTTTGTGAACTGATATTATCCTATGCAATTAAGGGTCATATTTGCTCCTGGTGTATCACATATATTTGGGGGAAATGCTCTACCTGTGTTTCATACGAGTTTTCATTTCTCATTTCTCTTTCTCGTATATCGGAAATGAGAGTCGTCAACCTTCGAATCTCGCAATTTTCGCATTATTCATTACCGGTACGCTAAATTCTAGAGAAAAACGGAAGATTCGAATTATTTGTCTCCGCCATTGTGTAGAAAAATCCAATATAAATACTACCGCTTCATCATTGGGATGGTATCAACCGCCTCTTGCTTATCTCATCACCACCACTTTCACTATGTTTGTAAGTTTATATGAAATCTCTCAAATTAGAAACCAAAGGCGGTGTATTTTGTAAAGATAACTCTTTTATTATGGAAGGTTATTTATTCGAGACATCACTTTATTTCTTGTTGTTCCCCATTGTCATTTTAAAAGCAAAAGTATGTTAATTTCTTCCACGTTTTAAATATACCGTTCAGTGTTTTTGAATAGGTAAATACCCGGAAGTGTGAGTCTGCATGAGAAATAAAACCGAACATTGTCGGTGTAAAAAGAAAGAATATCCCATAGAAAAGTCCGGTTCCTATCTAATAACATATAGACTCCTATCTAATAACATCTAGGCTCCTATCTAATAACATATAGGCTCCCATTTAATAACATTTAGGCTCCTATCTATACAGCTGAGACATTTTTTTCCTGATTTGCAACTCGGGTAAGACACATGGCAGTGTGACTAACGTCACAGGACCTGCGAACTCTTAGAAATCCCCCATCCCCAAGTTGAAATCCTGCCTACATTACGATGGGCATGGCTCAAGTCAGAAGCACCAGTGATTTTCATCAAAAATCACCAGAAATTGTCATCAAAAGTAGGTCAGCTCAGAACTTGCTGGTAACAGTCCCCTAATGCACCTTCATGCAAAAAATCAGTTCTCCTTATTTTGCCGACGAAAGGATTTGGATGGACTCACTGACTGACTACCGGACAATTCGCATATGGTAGCCTACTTCATAGGAATATTCTCCTAAAGAGAAACATATGAAAGAGGACATTGTTTCCTGGGACATTCTTTCCTTATTTGTCCTCTCTGGTAATAGTAGGAGTATTTGATCCATAGTTACACCAATACTTTGTGATACTTACACCAATTATCAACAGTTAAAAAAAGCCCCAAGTTAAAGAGACGCAAAGACAACGAACCGGAGCTCTCGCGGTGACCCACGTGCCAATGCACCTGTCGCAGCTATCGGGCAAGACACATAATATTGTCTGATGATTAACTTGTATTATGATAATTTTTGAAACTTGAATGGAAAATAGTGCAGTTATCATCGATTAAAAACATTTTCCAGGTTACAAAGATAGCAAAGTAACCTGAATATAAACAGAACTCATGCGGTCAGGCACCGCCCGATGTTATCGGGGCAAGATGGTATTGTCTAACGATTTAGTTGAATTATAGTGGAAACCCGGGTTTCTTACAAGTTCGAACCGATCAACAGTTTTCAGTTCTGTTTATAATACTTCATCACTGAAAAGTACCGTATGGATCCAGTGAATTAGTGTATGAAAACGATTAAGTTATACATAAATCATATGGATAAGATTAACTCATAGCTTGCAAAGACATATTTATTACATACAGCAGAAAAACAGAGAAAAATCAACAAATCACAAAGACGTGGATGCAGTGGGATTTTTGTAGAATATATTGAGCAATTATAATAAGTTTGTATCTCTTTTAAACTGATTATGTAACTGGATGAGCACTAACTTTATTTTCCGTCATCTAGCGTCATCCGTCATCTGCACATAATTCAACTCAGTATGTTGTTTTTTTAATTCAACGATTCATGCCAGTCACCGTATCCAAATTCACCGGGGTATGTCATTCGTCATTCAACGATTTGCGTCTACCATCAATGCCACAGATTCGTCTTCTGGGGTGGGTTTTGGCATTTCATTTTCTCGTATACATGGTAAACGCTCGTCCATTTTTCGAAGTTCCCGTCTAGATAAATGTTCTATAATACCGGCCCCAATTCCGTCTCCAAGGACATTCACCATCGTTCTAAACCGAACGCTGAAAAATGATGGAATTATGCGTAATAATTGTTCAAGTTCATTTATTGGAAATTATACAGGATAGCCTTCATGAACTTAATTAAGTATGCAACAGACGTAATCCAGCCAAGTATGTAACTGTTATTTAGCGGTTTCTCGAGAGGTTTTATCCCCCAGTGGTCAGTGAAGTAACCTATGACTGCTTAACCACCGTAAAACTTGGGTTGTTATTAGGTTTTAGACCATTAACACCATCAGTTTAAAAATAAGGCCTCCGCTCAAGATCATGTTATAATATATGCCGTTTGTAAGAAGGTATTGTAAGCTTATTTTCTCATCGAATAATCATTTTTGGTAATATATTTGTAACACACACCCAATTTGGACAGAATCCTTAAGGTTTTCGAAAGTTGTTGTCTGGGAATGTAATTTTAACTTGGCCCCCAGGTGGCGCCATCTAGAGGCAGATTGGCACGAAAAACAATTCCAAGCAAGGGACCCACTTACCAAATTCGAAGACATGGGTTTGTGCCTCATAAATCGAGCCCTTTTGGGGTTGCAATTCATTGTCAGGGGTGGCAGAATTATATACCAACATTGCAGACTACACACAAAGTTCAACTTTCTGACAAGTTATATTGGACACATAAGCTCAAACGTAATATATGTGGTCGGGCGAGGATTAGTATTATAGATAGAGGGTGGAGCTCGGCTCCCTGGGGATGGGGACATGCTCTCATCGAGGGTAGTAGGCGTGCTGATATGAAGGCCATAGAAAGCTCCCTGCACACGAAACAACCACACTGACAACTGCATGACATCATCTGTCTGTATGAAGAACCACAAAGTTGAATTCAATTCAATTCAGGAAATTGATCATGTGAACAATGTGCACCCAAACTTTAGGAACTCAGTTTTAATTAATATAGTGAGTTACATGTGTGGACACAAATGGTTCATGCAAAAGCTTTAAGGTAAATCATCTATGAAGTGGAATACAATTATTTGATCGCAAAATTGAAGCAAATGGTGTCCTCCACTTAAGACGACACGAAATTCAAAACTAACAGGGGTTCGGTACTGCGGGAATTCCCCGCCAGTTATTTGATATTATAATTCTGAAATAAAACATGGTTCGTGCAAAAGCTTTAAGTCAAATAATATGATGTGGAATAGAATGATTTGATAGCAAAACTGAAGGAAATCGTGTCCTTCATTTCAGGCGATATGAAATTGGGAACTAACAGGGGTTCGGAGTCCCACCAGTTATTTTATATTATACTTCTGAAACAAAATATGGCTCGTGCAAAAGCTTTAGGGCTTTAGATTTGACAGCAAAATTGAAGAAAATGCCGTCCTTCATTTAAGGCGACACGAAATTCGAAACTAACAGGGTTCAGTACTGCGAGAAGCCCCTGTTTATTTCATAGTAATTACAATAGCAATGTATTGAAGGTGATTCGGCATGTGTGTGTGTATAAACAATATACACTGATTTTCATACCTTAGGTAGGTAGTACCACATGTGGCTGAGAAGCTGTGTAACATTTGATGCCCCAGGGGTGGGACATCCTCCCGCGGGCACTTGAATAAGTGTAGCATCATATAATGCCCTGGAATATATGAGAATTGGGGGAAGGGGGGTTGGGGTCGGACAGGGCTTAGTTCAGGAGACATAGCGTGGGGCTGAGAAGCTGTGGACATGAACAGGAACATGGACATCCACAGACATCATTTAGATTGAGCTTTCCGCAGCTAAAGCTACGGGCTCGATAAAAATTTCAGTTTTTCAGGAACTATTGTCTGGAAAATAAATTTTAACTTTGCTCCCAGGCTTCGCCACATACAGGTGGAACAGCACACAAAACAACAACAATCACATGGTCTTGTTACCTGTACTTCCTACCTAGATTTGGCAATGAGATGTCCGTGAATCGATGTATCTAAGTCAGCGGCTTTAGAAACCACTGTCTCTGTTTAATTCATTGTGAGAGAAATGTATATACATGTACACGTTCCAGGGTCTAAAATCACCATACTGTACACAATTGAATGACATGGCTGTAAACCAGGAACTGAATGCAATATGGAATTGGTATCCAAACAGGAGCAGCCACTTTACCAAAGGTCCAGATAAAAAATTTGATCTAACAGAAATTCTAGATAAAAAACAAGTATATCCAGTCTCAAACAGAGCTTAAAAACAATAAGTGTCTTCCCCTAGACAGGAGCAATATGCACAACAAATTTGAAGTTAATTGACGAAGGCATTCGCAAGTTATCCGACGGAAAAGAAAAGTAGAGAAAATAAGAAGCGGAAGAAAGAAGAAACCGACAAACACATACGGCATCCCTAGGCAGTCCGATAACAAAGGAAGGATCTAAACTTGCTTCAGTGACACACGGTTATTATCGAAGATGGAGGGTTAGAGAGTTTCCTGGGTGACGTTATGATTTAGATACCGCGATGAAGTTCTACTGTAGTTAGGTTTGGATCTCTGGATTTTCCCAGGATGAATGTCATCTTCTAGAGACTTCTACGAGTCCCATATACACAACAAGCGAGGGGCTTCCCTGGCCTCGTACTCTACTTTTACTATCCACTTCAGGGTGAGGGAATGGTCTTGTGAGTGAATATGCATACTTTATACTTCATCTTTGTGCAACAAGATTGAATATGGACTTACAGGAACCAATCGACAGCCAGGAACAGGCTGACGTCATTTGTAGGTAACTGCATCGCCGTCAGCATCATCAGCATGAAGACCACATTCAACCCGGGGATCCCGGCGGCCCCTGCGGTCATGGAGATGGCCAGAAGGCTGGAAATAGACGGAATATCGCGGCTTTCCGCTTCAAATAGGAATAGTAAAGGTTGATCAGTTTTCAACAAGTGGAAAATTCCACGGTCCAGGTGTCTCAAGAGAACACAGTAAAACAATGATGTTCCTCAGAATGTACAGCAAATAATAAAACCCCAAAGTTGGTTTCTTGTCCTACCAAATGTGAAGCATGAAAAATATCACCTACATAGTCAAACTCATGAACCAGATTTCATGTGAAATATACAACAAATTACAATTCCAAAACATATAGATTCATTGAGATCCGACCATTAAGATGCGTTCCGTTTGTAACTTTTGACTTTTTTCGGACATTTTTCATGATTTTACCCGTTTTTCCTAGTAGGTTATCTCCCTTTCCTAGGTTAAGAAATATGAAATTCCTTTTAAATTTTCTACCCGAGAATTTTATGCAGCAGTAGATAGAATATAAGAAAGGTAGAATATAAGAAAGAGTTAAATTGTGTTCATATGATTTTTTTCATGAATATGCTTCAAAATTAGAGCTATTCACTATGTTTTCCGGGTTATCAAATGGAGCATGGTCAGTCCACTTAGCATTGTGTAGAGCTACGTACGAATCTATGAAATCGTCTTAATATTACACAATTATGAATCCAAAACAAACATTATTCAAAACGTTAACAGCTTGAGGTCATCAAATAATGTATTTACATTAGGGGCTTATGTGTTTGTTCACATTTTTTTTTACATCGTGTTTTATTGTGTTCTTGTGAGAGACCTTGAATTTGGGCGTTTTTCAGTTGCTGTTAAGCCCAGCGCACATAACGAACAATTTGTTGTATTGGAACAAAAACATTATTTCGTGTTTTTGCCTGTTTTATTTCCTGTTCCCCGCACACAGCGAACATTTCATCTCCAAACAAACCGCCAGCGCCACAATTAGACAGCTCCTCTGTCAAATGTTTGCGACTAGCCAACTGTTATGTTTAATAGTTGGAAAATGTCTCGAGAAATGTTCGCAGTCACCGCACACACGACGAAAGAAACTTGTTCCAGGGCAAAACATGCTCTCAATATCAAACGAGTTTGATGTCACGAACTGTTGTTCCGAACAGATGTTTTCTGTTTTTGGGCCCCGCACACAGCAGACAAAAACAGCTCGGAACACTGTTTTTGCTCTAATATAACAAAATGTTCGCTGTGTGCGTTGACTTTGCCAAGATCATTTAAGTGGCTAAGTGGCACATCTATATGCCTTATCATATCCAACAGCCAGCATATTGTCACTGGCAAATTTTAGCGATTGGCATATACGTATCATTTTAGCTATAACTGGCATCCAACAAACGGCCTATATTCATTGGCACATCCCGTGACTATATATCATTCGCATATCATTTATCTAAATGACATCCAATAGACGGCCAATATTCACTGGCAAATGACAATATCACAGGCATATCATTTATCTAACTGTTATCCAACAAACGGCCTATATTCATTGGCACGTCCAGTGACTATATCATTGACATATTATTTATCTAACTGTTATCCAACAAACGGCCTATATTCATTGGCACGTCCAGTGACTATGTCATTGGCATATCATTTATCTAAATGACAGCCAATAGACGGCCAATATTCACTGGCAAATGACAATATCACAGGCATATCATTTATCTAACTGTTATCCAACAAACGGCCTATATTCATTGGCATGTCCAGTGACTATATCATTGACATATTATTTATCTAACTGTTATCCAGCAAACGGCCTATATTCATTGGCACGTCCAGTGACTATATCATTGACATATCATTTATCTAACTGTTATCCAACAAACGGCCTATATTCATTGGCACTTCCAGTGACTATATCATTGACATATCATTTATCTAACTGTTATCCAACAAACGGCCTATATTCATTGGCACGTCCAGTGACTATATCATTGACATATTATTTATCTAACTGCTATCCAACAAACGGCCTATATTCATTGGCACGTCCAGTGACTATATCATTGACATATTATTTATCTAACTGTTATCCAACAAACGGCCTATATTCATTGGCACGTCCAGTGACTATATCATTGACACATCATTTATCTAACTGTTATCCAACAAACGGCCTATATTCATTGGCACGTCCAGTGACTATATCATTGACACATCATTTTATCTAACTGTTATCAACAAACGGCCTATATTCATTGGCACGTCAGTGACTATGTCATTGACACATCATTTATCTAACTGTTAACAAACGGCCTATATTCATTGGCGTCAGTGACTATATCATTGACACATCATTTATCTAACTGTTATCCAACAAACGGCCTATATTCATTGGCACGTCCGGTGACTATATCATTGACACATCATTTATCTAGCTGTTATCCAACAAACGGCTATATTGCATTGGCGTCCGGTGACTATATCATTGACATATTATTTATCTAACTGTTATCCAACAAACGGCTATGTTCATTTGGCTTTTTTTGATATTGACTATATCATTGACATCATTTATCTAACTGTTATCCAACAAGCGGCCTATATTCATTGGCGTCAGTGACTATATCATTGACACATCATTTATCTAACTGTTATCCAACAAACGGCCTATGATCTTCATTTGGCACGTCCAGTGACTATATCATTGACACATCATTTATCTAACTGTTATCCAACAAACGGCCTATATTCATTGGCACGTCCAGTGACTATATCATTGACACATCATTTATCTAACTGTTATCCAACAAACGGCCTATATTCATTGGCACGTCCAGTGACTATATTATTGACACATCATTTATCTAACTGTTATCCAACAAACGGCCTATATTCATTGGCACGTCCAGTGACTATATCATTGACACATCATTTATCTAACTGTTATCCAACAAACGGCCTATATTCATTGGCACGTCCAGTGACTATATCATTGACATATTATTTATCTAACTGTTATCCAACAAACGGCCTATATTCATTGGCACGTCCAGTGACTATATCATTGACATATCATTTATCTAACTGTTATCCAACAAACGGCCTATATTCATTGGCACGTCCAGTGACTATATCATTGACACATCATTTATCTAACTGTTATCCAACAAACGGCCTATATTCATTGGCACGTCCAGTGACTATATCATTGACACATCATTTATCTAACTGTTATCCAACAAACGGCTATGTTCATTGGCGTCAGTGACTATATCATTGACACATCATTTTATCTAACGCTGTTATCAACAAACGGCCTATATTCATTGGCGTCCAGTGACTATATCATTTGACATATTATTTATCTAACTGTTATCAACAAACGGCCTATATTCATTGGCGTCCAGTGACTATATCATTGACACATCATTTATCCATAACTGTTATCCAACAAGCGGCTATATTCATTGGCGTCCAGTGACTATATCATTGACACCATCATTTATCTAACTGTTATCCAACAAACGGCCTATATTCATTGGCACGTCCAGTGACTATATCATTGACATATCATTTATCTAACTGTTATCCAACAAACGGCCTATATTCATTGGCACGTCCAGTGACTATATCATTGACATATTATTTATCTAACTGTTATCCAACAAACGGCCTATATTCATTGGCACGTCCAGTGACTATATCATTGACATATCATTTATCTAACTGTTATCCAACAAACGGCCTATATTCATTGGCACTTCCAGTGACTATATCATTGACATATCATTTATCTAACTGTTATCCAACAAACGGCCTATATTCATTGGCACGTCCAGTGACTATATCATTGACATACCATTTATCTAACTGTTATCCAACAAACGGCCTATATTCATTGGCATGTCCAGTGACTATATCATTGACATATTATTTATCTAACTGTTATCCAGCAAACGGCCTATATTCATTGGCACGTACAGTGACTATATCATTGCCATATCATTTATCTAACTGTTATCCAACAAACGGCCTATATTCATTGGCACGTCCAGTGACTATGTCATTGGCATATCATTTATCTAAATGACAGCCAATAGACGGCCAATATTCACTGGCAAATGACAATATCACAGGCATATCATTTATCTAACTGTTATCCAACAAACGGCCTATATTCATTGGCACGTCCAGTGACTATATCATTGACATATTATTTATCTAACTGTTATCCAACAACAAACGGCCTATATTCATTGGCACGTCCAGTGACTATATCATTGACATATCATTTATCTAACTGTTATCCAACAACAAACGGCCTATATTCATTGGCACTTCCAGTGACTATATCATTGACATACCATTTATCTAACTGTTATCCAACAAACGGCCTATATCCATTGGCACGTCCAGTGACTATATCATTGACATATTATTTATCTAACTGTTATCCAACAAACGGCCTATATTCATTGGCACGTCCAGTGACTATATCATTGACATATCATTTATCTAACTGTTGTCCAACAAACGGCCTATATTCATTGGCACGTCCAGTGACTATATCATTGGCATATCATTTATCTAAATGACATTCAATAGACGGCCAATATTCACTGGCAAATGACAATATCACAGGCATATCATTTATCTAACTGTTATCCAACAAACGGCCTATATTCATTGACACAGCCAAATGACTGTTTTAATGAAATATCATTTGTCTAAAAGACATCCAACAAACTGCCTTTATTCTTTGGCACATCAAAATGACTACATCATAGGCATTTCATTTACGGGTAACCAACAAACGGCCTATATGATTCACTGGAATCCAGATGATATAGCACAGGCATATTATTTATCGTATTGGAATATCATGTCATTTGTCTGCCGTTTGCTGAACACCAGTCGGATAAATGAAATGTCTCTGATTATGGTCATTTATATGTGCCAGTGAATATTTAGGAAGGTTTTGGATTCAAGTAAGATAAAAAAATATGTCTATGCCGTTCCAATGAATATAGGCCGTTTTGTGGATACCAATTATCTCTTATTACCAACGATATCTCTTTGATATGGTCATTTGGATGTGCCATTGCATGCAAGCCGTTTTTTTAAAAATTTGTTTATATGATATAATAAACGGTCTATATTCAAACTGACTAGGCATTTCATTTATCTAACTGGTATCCAGAATCCAGCAAACGGCTTAAATTCACTGACACAAATGTCTAGAAACAGGCATATTTCTTACTGGCATCCAACAAATGGCCAACATTCAATATTACACCCAGATGATTACATCGGTGGTACATGTTTTCATTCATCTAACTGGCATCCAACAAAGGGGCTTTTTTAGGTGAATCATCTGAGGATATAGGAAATATAGTTTATATATATTACAAAGAAAAAAAGTGCCATACCAAAGTGTCAGATAATCTCCTGGAGACAGTGAGATGTTATTGATTTGTGCCACGAATATAGGCATCAACGTGTAATAGAAGCACATTCCATCCATGTTGACCGTAGCGCCCAGAGAGGCGACCAGATTGACGACACGGGCGTCAACTCTATTCTTCTCTTGCAAACATTTTATAGTCAGGGGAAGCGTAGCAGCGCTATAAATGAAAACAGTATGAGAAGGCATATGTTTTTTGGTCATTACATACATACAAAAAATACATACATACAAAGGATATATTTAATATTAAAGAAATGGTGCTTACATAAGCGCGTTCACTGTATATTTGAGGCACGGTAAGTGTGGTCAAGTGTTCGTGCAAGGACGAAGCCTGCGCTCCAAAACTTATAAATTTTCCCCTCACTAACCCAGCCTCAAATATACATCGATCACGCCTCACATATAAATTGATCATTATTGTGCTGATTTTCAATAAAGAATACAATGGAAGGTTGAAAAATATTTTAAACTTTAGCAACCTCCCCCTTTACTGAAAACTGTCAGTTTGTAACGTGCCAAGATCAGTGGACGAGTTTATGTGATCTGGGAGATTATTCTGTCACCTGAGACAGGCCGCGTGAAATCAGATGACGTTTAGGCCTCACTCGTCCTGTAAATAGAATCTCCCGAATGAACACCTGCACTTGTCAACATGAGGCGTGTATCACAAAGTTATGAATATCTTAGATAAAGGCACATTACCAATGTGTAATAGGTAAAAGTTTTATAGAATAAGAACTATATCGTTGTTTATAGAACTAACCTTGATTCAGAACCGAAAGCAAAAACAAGGGCTGGAAGGAGTCCGAGGATAAACTTGAAGGGGTTTTTCCGGACAAATATGAAAAATATTAAAGGCAGCACGACAAGTGCGTGGAAAAACAGCCCGGCTAAAACGGTGACAGAAAATACGGCCAGGTGTTGAAACATTTCAGACGGATCGTCAATTTGGGCCAGTTTTGCTGCTATTAGAAAAGCAACTCCAACGGGTGTGGCCCTGTAACGGAACAGAAGAAAGAAATAACATATTTAACGACGGTATATTTCATCGGAAACTTCCAAAACAATTCATTTTTGTTTTTGAAAATTTATCCTTCATTTTACGCACTTTGACGCATTATAGGATTGTATAGGGTGAAAATTATCACAATTTCCGCCTTTCTAAGCCTTTCAAAGATACAAAAAAAAATTATAATAATAATAACAATAATAATCTTCCTCAAATATTGGTATTGAGATGAAGCCATTTTCTCATCAGCTTAAGTCAAAGTCAACTTTTAACACCTCTGGAAGAAATGGTCACTTCAAAGATCGATTGTTGCATAAATGCCAAGCTGAATTTTTTTAAGTTGTGGGTGCCAAATGCGACAATTTCCGGTGCTATTAACGTTTCATCGAAAACGAGAGGCGGATATAATATGAAACATAATTCATGAAGACTGTGCTGGAGCTAACACTAAAATCAGATAGAACAAACACTGGGAAGAAGTTGGCTCTTTGCATAAAACTGCAATTTAAAATAATCACGATAGATTTGGACCCGTAAAGCAAGAAAGAGGGGGTCGGTGGTACTCCCCCGGAAAATTTTGAGATTTCAGACGCCTCTCCACTCATTTTTGACCACTTTCAAGGCACTTCGCAATTATTAGGGAGAGCCAAAGTGGTCCTCGACCTCATCCTTTTTCATATTAGGAGTGGCGGGCCCCGCTGCACCCCCCCCAAAACACACACACACTTTGGCTCCGCCGCGCCGGCGATGACACAATGACTGCATGAGAAAGGCTAAGCGCTCGTCACATCGATATATAACAAAGCCTGTTTAAGACTCTCATCGCGCAAACCTCTCTAGATAATTGACGATATGATAATCAGGAGAACATATAACCAACTCTGATTGAACAGTGCTGACTGTCTCAGTTTGACTCATCACTGGCAGAAGAACAAAAGAGTATAGTGGACTAATCCGGGTGTATAGCCCCCATTATAGTATCTGATGATTTCTTCTTAGGCGCATGGAGCGGGTGCAGGATTTGTCCGAATCGAGTGTTTTTTATTTTATATATTAATATGAAAACTGGTGTGAAACAGGGGCAGGGCATTTCCCGAATATATGTATATATAAGTAAATAAAATGCAGTTAAACTGCCTTTGTGTGTGGTAAAATATTTCAAGAAAAAACACTATACGAATATAGCATGACGGGTAATCATCGAAGCTGTATTTACTCAAAGCGCTTTCACATCTTCCAGATGTTCATCAGTGAGTTATTGAATACATAAGCGAGCAACAAATATATAGTTGTAAGTTGTCAGGGGTTACAGAATAGATAACAACATTTACCAAAGGCATGTTTCAACTTGATAGAGTCAATGATTTGGCATATCGCCGTTCAGTTGGCCATGTTAACAATAGGTAGTATCATTATCCCATTGTACTATAGTTCTCTTGCTAGTCGAATCTCTTGGCACTTGCTATTATTCCGACCTACTTCTGTCCCATTCAATTATTTTCTATGTATAATTGGCATATGTCAGTCTGTTATTATTCATATTTGTTCTTTTCACATACGGCTCCCAATTTCTTCGTGGTCGTTGTAATCCATTGTGATTTGATAGCTGCCTGGAACTCGATATGTTAGTCAGTGTCATTCCACGCCACGTGTTAGTAGTATGGCAGTTTGCAGCTTCAATGTTCAAAGAACGTGTTTTCTCTTGCGTGCGTCGGCTTATGTCTCTGGCTGGCACGTGTCGGACCAGTTTCTGTTCACTGAATTGGTTCCTGTGGAAGCGTACTTTATTCGGAGTAGTCCTCTGCCTGTTGCTATCTGCACTGTCCGTGTTTGGTACATTTTGGACCACTTTTTGTTTGTTATAATGGTTCCTTGTGACGCGTACGCGATGTGGTGAGTTTCTTTGTCTGTCGTTATATGTATATATATATGTATATATGTTGCTAAACCAGAAGCAAATATGACCCTAATTGCATAGGATAACATCTGTTCAAAAAAATTGTTTACATGTAAGCCAGATTTGACATGTAATTGATTTCTCCCTGTGTTCTGGCCAACATTATTGAACAATTCTTATTGCAATTGAATCCAGCGGACGAAAGCCCCACTGACAACCCATTCCGAATAATTAATTAAAAATTAATAAAAAATCCTACATTATCTAATTATTTTATTACGTTTTTTAATTGACAATTAAAAAGAAATATTTCCAAAAGATTATCAAATATTCTTAGTTGACATTATCGAAGTTTTTTACTTTTCTTAATATTTGTTTTACCAATTAATTAATTTAAACTTTAAATTCCTATTTTAATGCCGACCTTTTTCTATTTATAAAGTTTGGATTATCCAAACAATGAACTCAATACGAATGAACTGAAATAAAACATGAAAAAGGACTGAGAACCCCTCGGCCTTGGGTGTATTTAAAT
>JAVTVY010005748.1:0-41079 GCA_036873755.1 Hanleya hanleyi
AACCAAGCATCAAGAATCTTGCATTCACAAAATGGTTAATGAAGTCTTATATACGTATTGCAAGTATAGCGAACAAATTTTATTATGGGAAAGGCTCGAATTGAGGAAAAAATTCCTAATACTGTACCTAAAATACTTCGGTAGAATGAAATCTCAAAATTTGATCCAGAAAACCAAAATACAATTGATAGTATCTAGGAGTTTTTTATTTATATTTGGATCTGATTATCTTAATTTCTTTTCTTCAAAGTTGAGTGAAGCTACAGAGAAAAAGCACACCACTGACCAAACCAGGCAGGGTAGTATCATATTGGAAAACCATTCCTTATTCCAGAGTATGCAGACCTGGATAATCAGTATGATCTCAATATAAGACCTGTGTATACAGCTTCCTTCTTCCAGATGAGATTACCCCATGGGTTGTAATGGCCATATTTAAGGTTTTATGGACCTCAGAGTAATTTTCCCTTTAATTTGAGTGACAGACAGCTGCCCCTGATCATGCCCTTCCTGCTGAGTTGAGGCTGTAAACAGGACTGATCTAGCCACTTGATGTGATGTGGTCACCAGTTAACAGCTAATAACCTCCACAGACACACTCCAGCACTAGTGTTGAGTTTCTGCCACTGAGATGTGAACTGTCATGTCAAGGTGATGAATGGTCAGCTATATTATAGCCTCATCACTCCTGGTAGACTGGGAGGGGGAAAAGTTCTATCAGCTTTTCACCACTGATGGGCTTCACATGTAGAGCCTACAAATGTATTCTTGGGGACAGACTTGTGGACCAGGTGGTGGGTACAATTCAATCACCCCTAGATTTTAGGTTACGATAATCCCTCGAATAATTCAATCACAGGAAGTGAAATTTTCTTCTGTGAAATCAGGATGTGATCAAATTTATTAGAACAGGATTGAATAACTAGTTCAAAATCATCCATATAATACATTATTTATTTGTTATTTTTATGATTTTAGAGGGTGATTAAATTTATCAGGTTATGGCGGATTGAATTTTGTCCCCAAATTTGGAGCGATTGAATTTTGATAGGTGGATTGAATTGTTAGGATTACTATATATCCAGCTGTAATTGTTCAAATCTGTTCTGGGGTTTCTCTACCGAGGACAGCAAACATGCATTATGGAGGATGCAAGATGTTGGGAAAGTGCCTTTCAGTCCAAATTTTTCATTTTATGTATTTGAAGGTGGGAGTGAGTGAATATGATTTAATGGTGTTTTCAACTATATTCCAGTCCTATCACGACGTTTTGATCCTATCCCTTTTCACACCCAGGAACCCCACGGGTTGGGTTCCTTTCACACTCGGGAACCCCACGGATGCCCCAGTTAGTCGCCTCTTATGACAAGCTGTCTGAAGAGCTGAGGCTTATTCTTACCATGACCTGAGCAGTGGTGTAACTTAACTTTTTCAGAGGGTTGCTATCAGGGCAAGAAAACAGTTTAAACTGGTTGCCCTGAATCAGATCTGGTTGCTCTCACATGGTGACCAGAATATCAACGAGCTTCATGAAAATATTCAATTGCGACAATATCGACAAATCCTCTTTGGCACTTTGCTCTGTTGTAAGCTTCATTTCTAAGGCAGATATTATGATGTGGATAGATATATGGTTCAGATGTATAATTAGAAAGATCCATCCACCAGGAGTTCATGGTAAAAGAACCAGACACCCTTCATCCACCCTAAAAACACAGGACACACCGACAAGACAGGACGCTTATATTGGTGCATTTAAGACGAGTGCAATTGCAGTGCTAGACACTAAATCATCAAGTTTTGGTTGCTTCTCAGCGAAATGCATTGAAGCAACAGGAGCCTGTGCTCACCATGCACCCACCAATCAACCACTCATTACCTGGGGAAGACGGTTCACCCCAAGATATGAACGGAGAAATGTCCTGGAATTGACCGACATTCATTATTGACTATCATCTTGGTTTCTGGAGAACAAAATATTAATTTGACAAAACAAGGTAAAATTTAGAAGACAAGATTTAAATATATCAATTACACCGGTCACCCCCTCGCTTCAAAGAGAGATGAGCCATATATGTGATCTTGATCCGACAGCTGTTCTTCATACATGGTCAAATTCTCTCTCACGAGAGGGTGTGAAAACCAAACCAGTAGCTGCCATCAGTTGCTCTCTCACCCTTCATGGAATAATTGGGTGTCGACAGCCATCTCCTATAAATTTGTTCTCTTTGTCAAAGAATCTTTCACCAAAACAATGTTCAAGATCATACAAGAAAAGCAAAAGACTGAACTTTTTTAAGGTATAACATTTTTATTTCATTCGTGGCCTTCACAATGAGCTTTGTAATAAAAATTCCTCGGAATAAAAATCTTTATGCGAATGTTGAACGAAGTATTCAACGACCAAGGCTTCGAAAAATGCATGCTTGTCAGCTGATCCATTGATGTATACCACACTACCATATATAGTTTAATATATCAGAATGGGTGGAATTTATGTAACATAAAAATGGATAACAATCAACATTTGGTGTGAATATGAACTGTTGCTTGTAAACCCAGTCTTCACGTTAAGTATGGAGGATATACATATGTACTCTGAGATTATAGTTTTTACAAGACCGACGATATATGATAGTGGCAGCCTACTTTTTTTTTGCTCCAAAAATCAAATGGATTATTCTGCAGTGACTTTGCCAATGAATTGTCGCGAACAGATCTGCAGGAGAGTTAGATATGTGGCAGAGTGTTTGCTATGTTGTTGACTTTATTCTCAACAACGGTTGTCTTCTTTCAGTTCATACTCTATGTAAGAATCACGAGACAATCCATACAATCGCCAAGTCTGCGGACAACAATATGTCTAAGACTTGAGCCTTTCCACCAACACAAAGACTTGGACAATAGATTCCTACATGAAGTACATGTATATACCCTTCTTCCATTGTATTGTTACGGGAGTAATTTACGCTAAAACAAACTGTTGAATACTAAGTCGTCAAAATTATTGTGCTGTAGTGTTAGGTAAAGAGGTGTGACAAACATTACGTTGATAAACCTGGAGTGATCCCAGATAGCATATACCATGGTTGTACACCATATAACCATGGTAAGTATATGCTATCACTCCAGGTTGATCGAAGTAATGTTTGTCACACCTCTTTACCTCATTTCTGTAGTTTATCCTTACAATAAACGGTATCAATAAGTTTTATGTATATTGGTCATCAGCTATGCCTTCAACAGGTCCAACTATCAAATAAATACTACGCCTAGCAAGTCTGTGTTCTTGGTTCATAAGAGCATGGTCAGATGAATAGGATGTTTAATGTAATGCTTCGTGAAAAATAATATATATATATATTGAAATATGCACTCAATCTTCAGGTAACTGCTGGAGATGGGCATATTATTAAATAATCAAAATAATATGGCAGTAACTACATAAACACATGGTGGAAAATAATATATTTCATTAACATGAATATATGGTTGCTGCATAATTAGAATAAGATATGAAAAACAACATCCACAGCACCATCTATAAACTCAATATTAAATGTTCAACTACTCCCTCCATCCTTCCTCTCAAAAAGTACACTTCAATACATTTTTTCGATAAAATGGTAGTTAAGATGGAGAAAGTTAGGGTACAAGAAATGCAGTCTGTTGCTTGGCATGCTTGCATCTGGTTTTCAGCAGCAAAGGATATGCTGAATGTCCAGCTCAAATAATTTCTCACCTATGTTTGTGGTTTTCATGGTTGTACACATATGGTATATTTGAATTGTAGTTTACCGAAAGAAAATGCAATCTTCACTCGCTCGGTTATAATCATTTGCTAAAACAAAATGCATTTCCTCTGCGGAGTTTGCAACACCCTCTGACTGCAATATGCCAAAAAAAAAACTGCATGCTCAGGGCTTAATTTGGGCACATCATATGGCCATGCAAAATTGTGCCCAATTTCAAAATAAAGGTTGATTCACAGCAGGGGCATATCCAGGGATTTTTTGGGGACGCCCGTTTTGGCTTTTTTGGGGACATTTGTATGTCAAATGAAAGCAATTAGACTGGAAAATTTGGGCACCCATACCTGTTTTGGCTTTTTATCGGTATCAAAATGGCCCTGGATCTGTCTATGCACAGTATAATGCCAGCTTCAAAACTCATACCGATAACTCACAAATATCTTTGAAATTAAGCAGAGAATACTTCAAATTTAATAAATTTTAGTAGTAACATTTTTTTCCTCTACTTTGAGCGCAGTCAATTTGGGCCCATTGGTAAAAGCCCCAGCCAGCATGCAATCTAAAGGCTGTATTCACACTTTATCGATTGACACAGCAAATTTGTATCTATATCCAGAGAGATGGAAATTGCATCCAGTATATCTTATGGAAGAAGGAACAAGATAGCTATTTGAAAAGAAGTTTAGAACACATCTTTGTGTTCATAAAATTTGGGAGACCTGTTTATCACTCTCTTTGATTTGGATTTCTGCGAGAGCTGTGCGAAAGTGATCGCTCCCTCCTATATCTCTTCGTTACATTTCCAATTAGCAGGAGAGTGATTGAAGAGTGATGGAGAGTGATCGGTTATGCTCCTTAAAACCGAGATACAACGTCCTGTTCAACTTTTCTCTTCTCGATCTAGGAGTGAATTAAGGACGATTCTAATTGTCTGAGAGCCATGCGCACAAAAGCTGCGTGCAGCATTTTCAATCTTGATGCAATCAGTGTGTGCGTGTATCTGACAGTAGGAGTCTGGTGCGGTGAGAATGACAAAGAGGATCATACAAATGGCAAGTAATTCATGTCAACAACGACTAAATATGTCGCTTATCTTCAAGCATTCCTAGCAAGGACATAATTCAGCAAACATTCCCAAGTTGCCATCAAGTCGGAAGCCAAGACCTAACCACTAACCTGAAACTCATCATAGTTTATAACTGGAGAACACAAAAAAAATATCAAATTATAATATATTCAGTCCTTGTATTAAAAGCAATTTCAATTACTCGACACAAGAAAAAATGATATTAAAAAGAAATATAAAAGTAAACAAAATTTATATTAGAAGATACAAAAATGAACAAAACTGCAAAATAACTTATGAAATGTATTTCAAAATTCATTATTGAATGAAACGCATCAGATCTGTTAAGCTATGCCATTCAAATTTATATTATTAAATAAACATTGTTTCTCATTTGAGAAGAAATCCTGATTTAAACATTATTCGCACACCCTATATTTGCAGTAAGACAGAGTTCAAAACAAAAGATCACACTGTTTTAAATATTCATTTTTCAATAATATTTCACAATTAAATATATGGTTTTCCAACTGAAGGATGCGTAAAGTTTTTGTTCAAAGCTGTTCTGTTCGAAGCGTCACATGGACGGCATGAGAACATAAACGTCTTTTCTCCGGCGATTGTGTTGGTTGTGAAAATATAAATAATCGTGGATGTCAAACAGCTTTTGAACAACAAGTGTCCTTCCTTCAGAGTAAATGTGTTCATAATTTCATATTGATAATCCAAATATGAATAAAATAAAAATGGCCGCGGAATCCGATCCGTGTGACTGTGTAATGAAAATGTCACGATAATAATTTGATTTCTTTGATACAAGTATATATTTCATATTGCAACAACAGCTGGAATGGTTGATCCCCAGTCCTGCTTTTATAGTAAAGCTTTTAAACGTTCAACAAGAAGTAACAATCTCTAGAAACTTCATCGTCCAAATATGGTCACACAAGTGTCCAAAAACATTCAAGTTAATTTTCCCTTCCCTCCGTTTTCACTCCATGTCCAACTGGCATCAATCGCACGGGACAGAATTGGACATCCAAAGTTCGACCAATCAAATTCACCAAACTGCAATGAGGAATCATTGTCATCGTCTCTTTCAACTCATGATGCACAGTTTTCACTATATGCGACACATTCATGCATCGTCGAACACGACAATAATGTTCCAATGATATGGCAGTCTGCAGACTGTAAACATCGTAACGGATATCCAACTTTGACAGCACATGTTCAACAGATTAACATCGAGCTGTATCCACCTCGACGAAAACGATGCCCAAAAGAAAACTGGCTCATTCAGAGTGCAATACTCCAAACATGCTTCATGTGGAAGTCATCGCCAGAGCTCTACGCTTCTCATCGATATCCTTTTTGCTGGTTTGCGGGGGTGTGAGAATCCCCGAAATTTGCGCCATAATGTCTGGACTACTACTCGGGACATCAAGAAATTCCTCTTGTCTGGCTTGGGCCTTCTCCTGGAGAAGGATAAAAATAAAAAAAACATTGAAAACTGAAGTCTGGCAATGCAAATTGAAAAGCAAGTCCGGTCATGAAAAGAGTGTCCCGTCTATGATTGATTGAAAACATTTAAGAAACTGAAGAGCATTTTATCATAGAAGTGAAGTTTGATACAAGTTCATTGTATTTCTGCTGATTCTTGAACTTTTTCAAATATAGATTGATGTGTGAAATACAAAGAATGCAAGAACTAACTGAACTAGTTAACATTGTCCAAAATAAAAAGTATAAATAAATTTAATCACATGGCATAGCCATTTAGGGCTCAAATGCTGAATGCAGACATACAGTTCGTCTTGTGTTCGGATTAATGAGGAAAAAAATTTCTATGACGACAGCAGTCGAGTGTCCCAGAAGTGTACAATGATTTAAGCTTTCAGAATTTATCAGATTATGTGGTGGATTGAGGCTTAGTTTGGGAGGTAGAGGATGGGGCTCATGGAGTCTACCTCTCTTCCCCCCGAGGTAATGGAAGTGTCCCATACGTCTACAAATATGCAAGCTTTCAGAATATATGAGGTTATGTGATGGGGTGACGCTTAGTTTGAGAGATAAGAGGATGGGACTCCATTCTCTAGAGGTGAAGGAGGGCTAATGGAGGTGTCCCATAAGTATGCTTTGGTAAGCTTAGAACATTTTAGCCCATACAGCCAAAGAAAAACCACAAAATCTATAACCAGATGGTTGTATTTCTGTCGTGCCGAAGAGCCCAATTTGGAAGTTCTTGAAATTGCCATTTTCTCAGTTTTTTTGACTGTTTTCAAGATGACCTATCCTATCTGTTTTCATGTTATCGGTCACAAATCCTGTCCCCCTTGGCTTGAGCGTTCACTAGAGGGCAAGGGCAAATAACTCTGATAAATAACAGTGAGAGTTCGAAGATTTCCCTAAAGATTACAATGCTGGTATATCACTCACCAGTAGCGCCAGGTCCACGGTGTGGGTCTGTATGTTGTGTGCGTCTTCAGGAGGAACAGCTGGGAAGAATTTGAGTTCCGTTGGCCCCGCCTCTCTGATGGTGACAGCATGGGGAGACATCCACTCTACACAGGGCAGGATATCAGACATCTTGAAACCTGAAAATTACCAATAGAGTGTCAGAATCTGTTAGGACATGGCATTTTGATATGAACTTTCAGCAATCATCACATATTACGACATAAATACATTGGTGAAATGCTAAAGGTTTTATTTTTTCTTTCGAAGAATCATAAAAACATATCTTGTTTGTGTAGAATTGACTATGCCCAGTCGAATGACTGGATGTTAACCACACACAGATCCCATGATATACCAAACCATGCCCATTGTGTGGGAGCCAAACTTCGCTTTTACACAGCTCTAAACTAAGCAACTATTTGGAATTGAGCAATAACATGTGACATACCTGTGACAGCAAGAGCTATTCCCTCAGAGGACATGTGGTACAGCGACGACGCTGCAATAACACTGTACGTGAACTGTAACGAGCGTAAGTCCAGGACACATAAATCTGCTAACTGAAAACAAAAAGTATGTTATATTAATATCAATGCATCCAAGAAAATAAATTTTTTGTCTGTGACATTGGCAGGTCATTTCAATGCTATCGCATCCATTATCATTGCAAACCATTGCATTCTGATATTAATGTAAAATGGTGTTGAAGTAAACATGCCAGGTTTGACAGGAAATGGAGAACAGAAATCAATCGGGAAAGTTTTGTGAATTCGACATCAGGTAATTGGAATTTAAAAAAAAAATGTTATGACAAAGTTTAAAAGTTTGGGGAGATCAATTGAGAAATTAATCATCTCAAATTGGATAGAAAATTGGACATCCCCTATATTTAGGAGAAATCAATTGAATAAATTTATTGTCATAGCCATTCTTGATATTTCTGTCTAGACAAAGTGAATTCCGTTTTTGAAGTGATACAGCATTTATTGCACAGGTCATGGATTGAAACTTACTCTGGCTATTTGTACAAAAGCGTGTGCTGAATACTGCGGGAATACAAAACCATGCTCCGTGTCTACGATTTGTTCCATATTGGCTACTTGAAGGTAGATATTCAGCCATGAGTTGACCGTCATCGGTGATAAACCCCATTTTAATACCTGCAAAAATAACAATGGAAATATGTTATAACACGATCAAGATGTAAACAGGAAACCTGTCAAATACTCTTTCAACATTATTGTCAGTTTCATGCACCCATTTACAAAAGTTTGAAGTTAAATTAGAGACATTACACTCTAACTTCCCTATAACGTTGTTATTGGAAGACAAAACCACTGTAGCACTTTAATATCAGCCTTATGAAAGGGTTGAAATAATATGTAACTGTTAATTTAGGGGACACCATGGTAGGCCTACTCACCTTATATCAGAATCAGCGCTATACTAAGGCACCTTATAGCGAGGCTACACTGTATCTTAATCCTAGACTATATTATTACAGCTACTGTGAGAATTATTCAGACCGATTAAATTTGCGATCAGGCATATTACAGCTCGCGATCTCGTTCCAGCATAGCGATGCTCATAGTAACTACTACGGATCAAGCTGTGAAAGCAAACTTCTCTTATCAGATTATCGTATCAGAGCAAAGCAACGAACATGTCACTTTACGGAGGAATGACCAATGCATTTACCTCGGTAATGCCAAATACTCAGTTATCATTCAACAAGGTAAAAATCTGCAATTTCGGCAGTCTATGGGTTGGCGACTTGTCATTCTATTCATGAGAAACTCACCTTTAACATGACTAGTTCTTGGTCTAATATCTCATTCTCTGTACAAGCACCATCGGTAACATCGGCAAACTCCGACAATTTGGGAGGATAGATTTCCTGCAAAGAATGAAGATGTTCGAATTGAACATATGTTCCTATATTTTCAATTAAAGACAAATACAGAGACTAAAAGATTAAAGATAAATTAAATAAATTAAAAATTAGATTACTCTAATACTTATTAGTTCCTGTACATAGTTTTGCTACTTGGGGTCAAAATGATTTGAAAGATGAAGTAGAAAAATTGACATGTTGTTTCCAAGATACCAGTTCATTCTTGACAATGTATAATAATGTTGCCAGAAATACAACATATGATGATGGGTTTATACTTATAATGAGCATTATTGGATGTTAGAACAAGGATGAAGAGATTAATTAAAACAAAACAACTAAATAACATGATCTGACTTAATGACAAAGATTTTAACTGTAGATTTGTAAAATAAACAAAAAGGAGGCAGCATCAGACACAAACTGAACAACTTGTTGCATTACAGGGCTATATTCACTAAATGCGGAGGCCACAATAAGTGGGGTCAGGGTTACCAGCCATAACGGATGAATGTATGCGAGGCCAGAGGTGTGAAGTCTCAGTAGTGAAGTTTTATACCCCCTTGTCTCCGGCATGAACTGTCATGGTGGTCGACAAATCTGACCATGCTTATGACAATTGGCTGTTGTATCCCTGCATTTCCATTTGAGTGATAATAATCAAGAATGTTAGTCAAATGGACTTACCTCTAATTTAGCTGCTATTAACAATGATGTGATTCCTATAAGCTGTAGTTGGTGTTTCATGACGTTTCGTTGCGTAGCTAGATAACGATCTATGTAATCAACAGCCAGGTAAAATGTCTCCCTATGTAACCGGTATACTTCACACACCTGGAATAAACAATTAAACAACTGTAAGAATAACGGTAATCAAAGATATCATTTTAATCATACAGGGTTTGCACAACCCTTAACCAATCAATTGCACTACATTCAATTTGAATTTAGCCAATCAAAATATTTCTGGCCAAAATAACCAATCAATATTCAGAAATGGTCCATCCAGTGCCTGTTTTTGTTTAAGTCTCCCATGTAATAATGTAGAAAATACATCCCAAATATTGATTTTGGTAACTTGATGGAATACACCTGAAACTCATAACAGAGTTCATTACAAAGTGGGCCTCAGTATAGCGCAGGAAGCACAAAGATTGTGCACTATAGAAAAATAAAATGATAGCGTACAGTTATGGAAAATTCACTTACTTCTATCAACCAATCTAAGAGAATGACCCTCATGCGGGACTGTAGAGAGGGGTGTCTATCAAACATCTGCCGGTCCCTTGTGTAGATTAACTCTTTTTTCATCATCAGCTCCCAGACCTCTTTCGAGTCCGCCCAGCTGAATTTGGGTAGCGGTGATAGCCGTGATGACACTGGTGTTGTGAAGTAATTCTGAAACCTAAACTGTGAGCCGAGAAACAGTTCGGATGGCGTTGACTGTCGCGTCGACGAGGGCGGAGTTTGGTCCTTGGTAGGTATGATGGTGCATGTTGGTATAGAGGTGCTCTCTGAGATTGGAATCCATTCATTCTGTAATGACAAAAAGTTCAAGGTTGATTACAGTTTTGACATAATGAAATACTGAGAGAAACGATTAAAATTAAGATTGTAGACAAAATATTGACAGCACTATAGTGAGTCAGCATACATATTACAGATATATATTGGGGGTTAGGGCAACCTACTTTATAAGAACCATGAGGCACAAGTGTACCAATGTGGGTGAAGCATGTTCACTGCAGACAAATGTACCCAGAAAAATATGGAAAATTTATAGACATCATAAATCCAGAAAAATGAGCAAACTTTGACTCCATGGGTTTTATTTTAATTCAAGTACCAATAGAAAAAAAAAAGTTTGACTCTTACATGAACCATATCATAGAAGCCTGGGCACGGATGGAACATTAGTCCATCAAAGTGGGCCAGCAACACATGATTTGGGGTGATATTCATCTCCAACAATGTTGCAGGATATTATATTACATGTACATGTAGGAATCCAGTGCTTTTAGATATGAGGTATTAAAACAATGGACAAAATTTAACTGGACCAAAATTATAACTTTGTTCCAAAATTCATGCACCCCGAGATATCTTAGAACGACAGAATTTCTTGCCAAAAACATCCCCACAAGTAATTGTATCAGCTCAAGAGTTGTCAAAGAGTAGAAAGCTCCAACTCCATGATACTCTCAACATAACCCAGATAGTTCAGTCCAGTTTGGCAACAGTTGTTTAGCCCAAATGTACACAATTAGGGGCACAAACAACAGAGAAGTGTGTAAGAGATTAAGGTGGTGGAATAGTAGGTATGTAACATTATGTCACCTGCCCTCAATTTTCCCATGATAATGGTCTCCTCAGAAGGCCTATTCAGGACAAATGACCCCTCCAAATGAACTATTGAAGAGTCCAGCATGGGAAGATATCAGAACAATATCACAAAGGACTGAGAACAATAGCACAAAGAACCCAGAACAATACCAGAGAATCCAGGAGAATACTATAGAGCCCTACTGTTTGCCTGGTCTGGCAGTTCTGCTTTTGTTCACACAAATCCATTTAGATATCCTCCCACCCCCACCAAAACCAACCCTTCTCACCTCACCCCACCCCACCCCACTGCAAACCCATTCAACACTTCTGGACTGGGGTGTGAGACACATTGGTACATCATGAAATATAATACATCGTCAAACAAATACCATATCACAATATAGCGTTTGCTTTTCATGCTTAAAACAGGGTGAAAAAAAATTTCTCTGGGATTATTTTAATATTATTTGTTTACCATTAAATAAGTTATTACGATATGTATATAAAGGGAAGAAAAAAGTTGCATATACCAGGAAAATTACTTTTTGTCAGAATTAAGAGCTTGGTATAATCATGCCTCCTATTCCAAACAAATTTTAAATTTATTACATTTGAATATCCCTCCCAATATAAACAATAATCATGTTTAATTGACGTTTCGTCTATTTACTTTAGAAATAAATGCTCCCCACCACAATTAATTTTCCAATTTATAATGGAGAACATATTGGCCTACTGGGATATGTGTACGCCTGCACTACAGTTTAAGGTTTCTCATTTTCATTATTATTTTTTTAAGTGTATGCAAACAGAACTGAACAGGGGTTTAGATTATGTATATTAACTTGCCGATATATGTGTTCAGCGATCAGTCTTCGTTCTTTGTAATATCCACAAGAGCTACAAATTGCTCTTTTGTTTTTTTTCTTGGAAGAGTGATGGAGAGGGGAGTGATTTTATAAGTTCGGTCTAATGAAATTCCAACTGCCATCTTAGGGAAGTCGACTTCCACTTCTCCACAAATACATGAGAGGCTTAGATCCTCAAGGTGAAGAAATCAGAGACTGACATCCCATATTCTTACATTATTCGGAGTAATGTACTATATTTTGATGGCATCAGATTGTATACCTCCTGCTATCAGATATACCCTCTGATTGCACTGGGGTTGAATTAGCGCCATGCAGCTTAAGCGCGAATGGCTCTTAGCTAATCAGGATCATCCGCTTGTAAATGGAGCAGAGTGGGCTCAGCAGGTCACAGCTAAACAAGACGCTGAACTCTGTGTTTTTGTGTAATAATTCAACATAAAATTTCTCCCCTTTTTTTTTTACAAGATCTACTGGATTTTATTCCATCTCTCTCATCTTCAGATATATGCTCCGTGATGATCAAAATCGATAGAACGTTCTTCTGCACACCGCAGTCAGATGGTGTTACACGGACTTTAGGTCTGAGGTTACAAACTGACATGGGAGAATGGGGTACTATGTACACAAGACAAATTCTAATGCACTTGTTCGTGATGGAGATTGTGCAATGGTGCATAAAGAATAGCTCCCTAAAAGACAGATTCTTCCCATCTGTGCTCTCACACACTAAAACTTGGGACATCTGGAATCAAGTGCAGTCAAGCTTTTAGTCCTGGCTCCAAGTATAGACAAAGTTATGTAAGACTTCACATGCTCTGTTATTGAGTAGGCATACAAATCATGAAATGGAAATGTAACTTGGTGTCTTCATTCACAGTTTCAAGGGTCAGGTTTCAAAATGGTTTTTCACATGTAATTTGGCACAGTTGACAAACAGATACATGTCAACTATACAATGTAGAGTAAATGGGTATCGAAAGAAACACGTTTAATCCGGTGTCATTTTTTTTTTTAGCAAGAGATATAATTTTTTTCCCTTCAAAGGCCTACTTTTTCTTTTTATATGGTATGTTATTCTCACTCATATGTTCAAATGCTTTTTTTACTATTTTTTTTTTAAGTCAAAAAGTGTCATGTCTGGATACGAGAACAAATTTTGTTGCATAAATTTCTTGGTTATTATATTACTACGAAACTTTCATATACATCTACAGTTATATTATCTTGTGCCATCTTGTGATACTCTTGGGAGTGTACTTGTAAAAAGACAAAATTTGACATTAATATAAATTGTCCAGCAACAGACAGTGGTAGTTGTTGACCTTGAACAATGGGCGTGGGTGGGGGTGTCTTCAAGCAGTGGACAAGCATATCAGTGGAGTTATATCCACTGGCTCTCCGTATATAACTTTTGTATCCGAGATTTATATTTGTTAGTCAATGTGCTGCCACTGATATTTAGGGACAATATTCTATCAATGTGAAAAAAATCATCGAAATCAGCCTCTATTAGCCCTCTATTTTATTTCATTCCGTTTTCGTCGATAGATATTGCACAACAAAAAGAAACGTAGGTGTTTAATACACACTTTAGATATTGACAATGAAATAAATGTATGTCAAGGTAATGAAATCCACACCTTCAAGAAGGCGGATATTTGAATGTGTTTTGAAGACTGCTTTATGTACAGGTGAATTCTCTGGTATGTACAGACAACTTGGAAACTCCGGTGGGATTTAATGAAAAGTAGGTTGAGAAAATATACTTTCAGAGTGCTGAGAACTAGGTCATGGAATGTTGTGTGGAGTGCATTTGGTTCATGTACATTGTAGCTTTGTAGGTGTTTATTCTACCAGAGGTAACAGTCCTGTCACAGGCAATGGTCCGTCACCTTGAGCAGGTATAAATCAGCCAATCAGATTTGCTCTGTTCAAGCTAGTGACCAAGAAAGTCATTCGAGCATTGCAGTGTTATTTATTGTTGTTTGCTATCAGCTGATGTTCACATAATGTAGAAAGATCTTAGGCTAGATCATAACCAAAGCTGAAGTGTGATTTTTAGAAAGTTTATGGGGAGGGTTAGAGAGCTGGAAATATCTGAAATAGATGCAGGAAAGATTCTGTATACAACCAGTCCTTATAATTTTATTAGTTTTTTTTTTTTTTTTTTCAACAATTATTTCCTTGAAATTTATCTTGGTACTTTTGGTCTTTTTTTCTACAAAGAGCTCATCACAGCGAATTCAAATCCGGACTATTTGGAGGAAGCATAGGCTATTCCTTTCAATTAAATTATCATTTGATGTAATGAAAATCTTTTTATGCATGCTGTGCCAAGATAAAACAGAAAATGCATGCAAAATTTAAATCAAAGCGTAAATACATTACATTTTCAGGGCAAACAGGCTCAATACTGAAACATTGCAATTAATTAATAACTAATTATGTCTAGGAAAATACAAGTATCCCATATGTATATCTCCTTCTAGTCATGTTTATAACGTTTAATAAAACAATGAAGCCATTGCATATTTTATAGCACAAAATCATAAATGAAAAGAAATAGAAACTGCTGCAAGGGATTTATAAGTATTTAATACTGTGAACTATGCAAACTGCTTTGCTAAAGCAAATATAACTGTAGCTAACTTCTGTTCAATATGCAGGTTGACCAGCTGTCCTGCTTGCACAGGTGAACAATTATGTTGGAGGGAAATGTTGGCGCAAATCAGAAACAAGGACACATGCATGCAAATTCTTAGAGAGGACAATACACCCATCTCCCGCCTGAGTGACACAGTGCGCTCAAGCTCAACCGCTCACTGTACAATGAGGGAAAGCAGCAAAACTTGCTCAAGGCTTTCAGAGGAATGTGTGGGAGTCCTTTGACAATGAGATAATGAGTAGGAAGTCACCATTATTGGCTGGCCCATTGACAAGGGAAATCCCGCTGGACTGAAGTCATGAGATAATCACCTCTGAACTGATTCCACGATACACAATAGTAACTGATAATTCACCAGGATTCGGTCCAAGTAATTCAACAGTTAGTGGTTAGATTGTGTAGTACTTGGCTTGAATATTAATTGCGATAATTTTGGATTCTACTTCTTGAATGTGGAGTTCAGTTGTCCAACCAAAATTTTCTGTAGATTAAATTTGAAAATAATATATATATTAATTTTTGTTTTGAACCGTCTCTCTCTCTCTCTGTAAAGGACCATTTAAATCGTCAGTTTTATGATGTCCTAAAGATGTCAATATATATATATTTACAATTGATAATTATCTTTCATTAAAAAATTATTTGATTTTGAGTAATAAATTTGTTTTTTTTTCTTTTTCAACTAGCTGTTCATACCCTCTCAGTGTTTGCCAATAAAAGCACTTTATCATATAATACTGGACATCAGTCAACAAAGCCAACCACTCCTCAATTGACCATGCATCATCTGTCGCTCTGTGTCGGCATTTCTTTAAAGAGCGCAATACTAGCCGACAGGTGTTGAAACAGATCATTCTGTATTCAACCTCAGCTCAGATTAATACTGAAAATCTCCTGTCGAATATTCCACAATGACTTTTTTCACAACCAGCACGTGCCAGAGGGGCAGTAAATGAAGCATCCACTGCCATCCGATTGGCTCTTGACCACAAATTAATTTGCATCCAGGTGACTGTTACCCTTTACCCCTGCCTATGGCACACGCCTGGCTATTGTTATACTTTCACTGTAATGGACAATTTACAGGTGGAACGTGTGCCCTCTATTGTGAGAATATACAAAAGAAATATCTTTGCCATTAGAAAATGAAAAGTTGGCTTTCACAATAGTAGAACAGTTAGAATTCCCATACATAACACAGGGTCAGGAAATGGTTAAACTATACACATTAGGCACATGGCTCTAAGAGGAATGGTTAGTTGAAAATTATTTTAAAAGTTTGAATCACATAAATCTTGTCTCTTCTAGAATAGAAACATCACAGTTATCTTCCATTAATTTTACATATTTTTATTTTAGGTTTGTATATCTGGGTAGCATTTATATTTATATTTTAATAATGAATTTAATTTTTAAATTACACATCTACATAAAGGTTAAAATTGGAGAACATGGCTGGGATGTCCCTGTCCCTATATTAAAACATGTAAAGTAATCATCGTAGGGTGATAAATGTTATTCCAAGATTGCACATGACAAGCTCCTAACATGAGAATACACATTTTCAACCACTCTTTGCATGCAGTGAACAGACATATATTCACTTTAGGACAGAAATGCAGTTTTGTGTCACTGTATTCAGTTAATTATTAGTGCCAGTCAGGGGAATGGGAAATGACATGTATACTGTAGTGTGTCTCTGGAGTCTATGAAAGTTGACCTATTTATCAACCAATTTAAGTCAAATGTGTATGTGTGTAATGAATTGATTATTAATGCCAATACACAGGCTGGCACAGAAATGGGAATAAACAGCAGGTGTCCTGATTTCTGAGAGGGCTACAGACTGGTGGACTCAACTTGAATATGGATACATATGGATGTGTATTGAATGAGCTATGATTTCCAATACACAGGCACCTAAGTGAAAATACACAATGTGTGGGAGCTTGTGAAAGACTAGCTGGCCTAATGTTAGACACAATACCCACATGTTTATTGGATTCATTCTAATACACAGGCATAGAATTTGGAATACCGTTATACATTGTGCCTGCAATATGAATACACACAATCCATGTGTATTCCAATACGGGATTACATTTACACACTGACTAAACCCATTAACTTAAATATGGATACACATGTGTGTATTGAATGGGTTATCAATTCCAATACACATCATCCGGTGTCTGGGAGGTATTTATACAGGGTGGCTAGCAACTATAAATTTGAATATACACAGGGTCACATATATTTGTAAAGGTATCATCTGTGTTGTTGTTTATTGTAATAGTCTTCATGTATAGAGAAAACAATTTCTCATGCACGTCAAACTTGAGTGAATAGGATTTAACGTCGCTTTCAACAATGTTTCAGTCATGTCGCGACGAAAACTTGAAAACATTCATATATAATTTTAAATATTTTATATTAGAGGGCAGTTCAGTACCAATGGCTGGCAGTGTTTTCATAAGGGATTATTTAAAGTGGATTCAAAAAACTGGAATAAGTGGACTGCCCAAGCTTTGTCTATTATGGGTTGTCAATACACAAGTAACATTTGGCAGTATAGACTATTTCCACCTGCAAAGTAGGGAATGAAATTGGGAAAGTGTCAACTTCCTGTGGTTCTTGAAGTCAATGACAGGAGATGATATTCTCACAAGATCTCGGGGGAACAGATTGTACCAAGCTCCATGTGGTATGCAACAGACCAAAACACTGTACAGCCCTAACAGGGACACCTTTCAGTTCTGTATACCTAAAACTTATGCTGCCTAGTATTTTAATTTTTTTTAGAATGCACTATATCATTGGCATGTTGGATTCACAAGGAAGTCATTGTACCGGTTAGGCAGCGGTATTCATTTTCACTCGTTTCTGAAGAATCAGAGCATGGCATGATGGCAAGTCATCTATATAAACAAAGTATTATGATGGAATGTATTTTAAAAATGACCACACAAGTCAGGTGCGAATATATGTATATAATAAACAATGTTATTGTACATGTAAGTGTCATCCCAATAATCAATTCTAATGAAATGGATTCACAGAATGAATTCTCAAGTTACACCAATGAATGCCTTAAATGACAGTAAAGGAAATGGACAGATGAGACTCCATAGGCCTACTATTATTCTATTTTTCAGTCCATGCCTGTATTGATAATGATCTGAAGCATGCTGTGCATCGATACTGAATTTCAAAATGGTCGGGTTATTTGAGTACCACCCCCACCCCTTTTCTCTGAGAGAATGACATGTGTGAAATTGAAGGCTCAGAGAATAAAAGAGCTAAGGCATGAAAAACACATTAATTAATAAATAATTATGTCATTAAATTATATGGGTCCAGTTAATGCTTCCTGAATGTCGATCATAGTTGAACAAATTTACCTGCAAACAGTAGTTAAATACCCCCACCCCCAAAAAATATACAAAAACTGCCGAGTTCCATCTGAATATTTTCCTAATAAAATTTATCTCACAGCTGAATTTATCTCACAGCTGAATAATGAATATGTTGATATAGATCCATACATTAACAAGACAAATTTTAAAATTAGCTTGCAATATTTTATTAGATATTTAATCTCAAGTTTAATTTCTAAATTGTACTTAATACTCATAATGAGTATGGTAAACCGTATTAACACATGAGATTTTAGCTGTAGTATTACACAAAATCATTTTTTGTGTGGAAAGATATCCATTTCTTAATTACTTATTAATTTTGAAACAGAAAAAAATAAAAACACTGGAACAGACAGTAAGTTTAACAATAACTTTACAAAATGCACTGTGTTTTAGGGGCAAATAGTCAATATCTGTGAACTAGGTCAACTCCAGCTAAATATATCCTGGCTGTGTGGGTGTCTATTTCAACCAAAAGTTTTTCATTCAGGAAATACTGGTTGCTAGCCTTGATTTTATGAACATATTTCTCATTTATAAATTAAATATATAAATGTGAATGGGAGTAACAAAAAGCAATATTTTCCCTTAAAAATTAAAGCTGACATTTGTTTCCAGTCATTTCCCCTAAATTCCTGAGAAGTTCAAAGGACAAAGCAATGAATGGTCCAGGGGTGGGAAATGACCTCTGACCCGTTGAATATTCATGAGCCAAAAAGAAGATGGAGGCGCCCATCCTAAAAATTCGATCAAAATTAAATTCTTCAAAAATCAGAAAAAAATATACATGATAAATGAAAAGACAAGTCAATGGCTTGTAAATTATGTACTAAATTCCCTCCTTTTGTCTGTTGCTTTTTACTATAATTCTACAACAGATTCGGCGACTTTCTTCGTCGAACTTGACAAAGTATCCGAATGTTGTTCAACAGCCGACTGATTCAAGATGGCGCGAAATATCTCCCATATAATATCTTCGATCACGAATAAAAACGAAGTTTACACTTACTTGAATCTGGAATTGCTGTCTGCGTTTATCGATTTCCATGTCGCGTTCATCGTCCTGCTAATAAATGAAAATAATACTTTTATATTATTCAGAATCATCCAGTTCCGACTGATTTTTCATTGCGCCGGTCACAAAGAAACTTTTCAGTCCTGAGAAATTTACACACCAAGAATAGATTCCCAACATTTTACTTCAAAAAACATGGAAATATTCAATAATACCTACTTCTTCTGCCTTTCGTTTCCTGCTTGCAACTCTGAAATTTTCGTCTAGTTCGTTAGATTTCCCCCGCGATTGCAACCTTGCACTGAAAAAAATGGAGGACAAAAATACTGATAAAATCTGTCCATGTCATCCAAGTTCTAGGCTTCATAAAATATATAAAAAGAACGAGAACGAAAACATCTTTTGAGTACGGAAAATAGATACAACTTACCTCCTTCGAGACATCCTCTCGGTGGACATCGGCGGGTATCACACTGCAAGCAAATGCAAAAATTGTACAGGATGTAAACCATGGCAGGCCGGTTTGTCAAGATGTCGAAACTTTAGCTGGGCCACCCGCCATTTAGACATCCAATTTGAGCGGGTTGGCATAATATATCTTACAGATTTTATGATGATCTGCCCATTTAAATGCTCCCCTTTACTTGAAACTGAGATGATAAACGATTTTTTTTATTGCCCATTATTGGGGCATTATTGTGAGATATATCGTATACAAGACAGACTCAAAAAATTGGTGTCAATCAATGTCACTGAATGATTTTTTTGTCTCCTTTCACTTTTTTCTCACAACATGCCAAAATATAATCGTGTACAAAATTTTGCTAACCTATCAATCCTCAATTATTCAAAACAACATTTGCAGGCCTTTGCAGTCAAAACTCCAGCAAAACAAGGACATTCCCCACTGCACAATGCACTCTCTCCCACAGCTCGGACCAGACTGAGCTGTCCCGCCAAATCCCGTGTCACCACGCATCAACTCCGCGCACACGATTCCCGCAAATATTTTGCGAAAATGTTTAATTTTGGAAGAGTAATATTTTCCAACGATAAATTATTCAATTTACAAACTACGAAAAATACAATTTTCCATGGGAAATATCTGAAGCTTCAAAGGGAAATGTTTTCCAGTGTCAAATGAATGACACGTAAGAAGCCGAAATTGAACGCTGTTTGACGCGCGAAAAATAAGATTTTATAAAATATAAATTGCTAAAAACGAAAGAAAATGTACGACTAAATGTATCTACTCAGTTTCCAGGTTTCACTTCGCTTATTCTTTATCTAAGAATGTCTGTTTACAACTGATAGTGCAAGCGGGGTGAATCTTTTGGTCCACACGTGTGTTCACATTTTCTTTCTGTGAGTCCCCTGAAATTTTTTCACGAAATTTACTCAAATCTTTCAGAAATATATGCATGTTGCACATCAATCGAAAGCTAATAAACTGGTGTGTAACATATATTTCGGTGAAAACTAAGCGGTATTACTTTTGAGCTGGTTTCACTGAAAATATCCACACGAGTAAAACATAAACAAGATGTCAATTTCTCCCATGTTGATAGCAATGTGCTGTTGAGTTTCGGGCTGGCGTAAATACTGCAATTTGATTGGTCGCGTGGGACGCCTCCCTCCTGGTGACCACGGGCTGACCAATCAGAACATTTCGTGCCAAAAGTATTTCAACATGGCAGCGGCATGTCAAAGGCTGTTTGGAAGAAGTTCTCCCGCTGTCATTGCGATGATTCACGCCGCTGCACTTCCAGGTTATGATACACATACGTATTATCGATCTCCAATCACTCTTATTTATCCGTGAAGGTGTACTTAAATCGTAAGTCGCACCGCCTTGTGACAATACAAATGACACGTGTACAGTTCTTGCAATCAGACATCGACAACCCACATGCATGTCTAAACACGATGATAGATTCATGAGAGACCCAGACAACAAGCTAACTACCTTTTCGTGCGTAGCAGATATTTATGTGCTAAGTTGTTACAAATACTGCATGGCGAAGTGTTTGTCTTTCAAAACAAGAAGAAAGCCTTGTGTGTGTTTCTGTGTTTTTGCATACAAGACAGCCAGGCATGAAGGACCGGCTTCTACCTGCCTGGTCTTACTGGTAAAAATTACAACGTTATTCTTCCACAACTTATACCAGGAAGCCAAAACTAATCCCTGCACAAAACATCAAAATATTTCCCAAGCCAATCCTTAATATTTTGCACCGACACACTTATCTTCAGATGAGAACTAATGGGAATATGTTTGATTTCTTCTTTAACAATTATTTTTGATAGTTGAATCCCAAAAATTTAGATCACTAGGCCAAGCCATCATCATCATCAAACTCAAACTTAAAACTCTCCACATTTTACAAATGATTTTAATACTATTTAAATTACTATTCCACACCAAATGTTTATTAGTTAATTAAATATCATATATTCTAAATTATTCATAGCTAAAACTGATAAAAATAGTAACTTTTCCAACTTTGTCAATAAATTAAAGTAGAAATAAGAATCAACTAACTGATGAATGGTACTTACCTACATTGAAGCTTTGAAGAAATTATTGAAAATTTTGTAAAAGAAACCTTATCAACAGGAATTTAAATGCCAGAAAAAATTCAAGATGCAATGCTTTTCCCCTCAGGCATGGTCTATGTAAAGATTCTAAGTACGGGAGAATTTTTGGCGGGTGATGGCGTCTTATTGAGAGCTGATTGGTTAATGGATTGTAAGCCATAGATAAAAATAGGTCTGGGTGTTCCTTGTTTCTGTGTGACACTGAGAAATCTCGTATATTGTCAACCGATGACATTCCACTACGTACGGTATTGGCAGAATGATCCATGCATAAATTTGATTACTGCTTCGCTTTCACTGACCTCTACGGATATATAACGGCACATTTGCATTGTGCAGGCTGATTGGTTCTTGTAAACCGTCATTTTGGTAACGAGATCGAACATGTTGACTGATCGTACTCGAGGTTGGTCAATGACATTCCATGCAGTACGCTGGGTTATTGATATAGCAGGCCAGTGTTGTCTGTAGTAAGTCGTTTCAGCATGGGAGACAATATCGTGATTGGACATGTTCAAGAATTTTACCTACAGATCTACATTCCCAGCTCGGAGTTTCCAGGCCGTTGTGCTAAAAATACTGACTAGGACTTTTAATAGCTCATGTCCATGGATATAGTTGTATGTATAACCTACTGGTTCTATAAACTTGTCTGTGGTGGGAAATATTATATTCTGATCAACTTTAGCAATATTGAGGTAATTTATATGCATCTCCATGTTACTGCAAACCCAGATGATTTCAAGTGTCAACTAGCACCCCCTCTTTTTATACATGTAGGTCTGTGAACTTATACCTTGTACTTGGTGAAAACTGTTGATGGGGCCTCATTCTGAATAAGCTTCATCCAGCTTCGTTAAAATAAAATGTTGTACAACGCCTTTATATTCTTACATAGTTTTGTGTGACTGTTCTGAACCCACTGGGAGGGGATCAGGTATACATCAATCCCAAACTTGCACCGACAGTATGATGTGCCCTTATAGCAGTGGCAAGTGCATTGACCCATGTCTCTCTGCCTGGTTTGCAGTTCGTTAATCACGTTCCTATCTCTTCAGCCTAATAATATTTTAATCGATGATAACTGGACTATTTTTGGCCTGAAGTTGCCAAAATTATCATAAATGTAAGCATAAGGACCCTTTCTTGGAACAGTAAAATAAATTGATCCATATTTACTCCAGTTATCATCATTTAAGAATATTTCCTAGGCTGAAGAGATAGGAAAGCGACCCAATCAATGAACCGCAAATCAGGCAGGGAGTTATGTGCAATAATGCAACTATACCAGACAATAGGGTGCCTCAAATACACATGAATCTATCAATACACAATACAGATACCTCCAATACACAGCACCTGTGAACAGGCCTATTAACTCAATATACGTGTATCAACTAATTAGTGTAAACAACTGTCTGTAGACACAGATATGGTACTTGTCAGTTTCATGTGTGTACAATGACATGTAGGTGTTTGGAGATTGTAAAGTAAACACAATTTCTGTAGGCCTACACACATGTGTATTTAAAATATTATTTATTAAGAAGATATGTTTATTCTGTTGTAAAAACCACAAGATTGCATGCATGTGTATTTGATGTATTAATAATTATTAAGATATTCTGTTAACTTGTAGATTTAATTATTAAAATCACAAGATTATACCTGCATGACAGGTGTTGGCTACTGATTCTTGATAGTATATTCTCTCATCTGTTGTTTTTGTTAAGTCTGTCTCTATAACTTCATCTCTACATGCACATTCACCAATATAACCAGTTGACAAGTTATCAACATTCATTAATTTGAACCCTGATTGAGGGTCAATGTTTATGTTCCTATCCTTGGCACACTTTTATATTGTATGATCAGTCAATGTCATTAGCCACAGGGTACAGTATTTTAACAAATATTTCAGTGGATAATGATGGGGAGTATATTCTGTTATCTCACAATCCGGAAGCTTTATTTATTTTTCTCAAAGTATGTGCCTTAATAGAGAAAATAAATATTTTAAGTAGTATTTCTTTTTAAATATTTTTTTCTTTTGTCATATTTCTCTGTTCATCTTTTCCATGGCCTCCAGAAGTCATGTAGTAAATATGATTCGAGTTTGTGCTATGTACTGACTGATTACCTGTATCCAGGTTAGCAACTACTAATTTTCCTTGCATAGTGGCCGATGATTTATTTACATTTATCTCCGCTCTAATATCTCCCACGTATAGTCCCCGGATCGAGCAGTGAAAATGCAAATCCCCCTGAGAAAATGGGACAGGCATGTGATCGAGTTAGTTTCTGTGAAGCAGGCCTTATAAATATTGATATTCTGTCAGCGTGCTGTAACTTGTTCTCTGAGAACAGTCTGATGAGCCTCCGTTCACAACAGAGCTGAGCTTTATGGCAGTTAGATACTGCCAGGACTGTCCTATAATGAGGACCATCCTCGGAATAACAAAGGCTTTAATTGATTTTTATATTGATCTAATTTTTTAACCTAATTTCAGGAGAGTGTCGTGGATAAGATATATCTATAAATTGCCAGTCACTGTAGCAACTCATCCAGGAATACATATAGATGCAGTAAATGGCGCAAGGGAGGTAATAAGTTCTTGCCATGCTTCTTACCATAGCTTCATATGTAATTGCATTATCGAATCTAGAGGAGTTACAAGTAAATATGCGCTGTAATAATAACAATTATCGAAACTTGAAAATGGTTGGAAGATTTCACTATTCACAATGATGGCAAGAAACGACACAGTCACAGGTATATTAAAATGTCATGAATCCGTGGATGATACATAAAATTTCTTTGCGCCACTGGTACCCATCTCAATATTTAGGGTAATAATAAATCAGTCTCTCGTTGTTAAGGAGAGTGACCACTCCCCTCTCTATCACTCACCTAACTTTCCCCCAGGAGAGTTATTGATCACTCTCCTGAAAAATGAAAATGTGTTGGAGAGTAATACCAAGAAGAGTGAATTACTCTCGCAATACAGTGATGACTCTCACTATAAAAGATCTAGGAGAGTGATTAGTGATTAAGAGTGATCGGAAATTTTACAATCACGAGAGACTAAGGTCTCCAATAATTCAATGACTTGAAAAGAAATTTTAGAAGGTAATTTGAAATTATTTCTTCTATTTCTTGTTCAAAAATATTCTCATGTAAGTGGGTTGCTTTACAAGATGTTGATGAGAGAGGTTCATCAAGTTTAAGTTCCGGGTTTGTGCTGTAATTCAAGTTAATCCTTGGGCAATATCATGTTGCCCCAATAGGTATGACAGGTGCATTGACGCATTCATGAGTCACTGCATGAGTTCTGGTTTATTCTCATGTTCTCTCCCCTATCTCTTAAGCATAGAACATTTTTAAATATTGCTAGTTGATTGATAACTGCTGATGTAAATGTGGTAAATATAGATCAGTTTATTTTACTATTCCAAGAAAAGACCATTTGCTTACACTTACATTCATGATAAGTTTGGCAACTTCAGGTTGAAAATAGTCCAGTTATCATCGATTAAAAACATTTTCTAGGTTAAAGAGATAGCAAAGCAACTTGTTTAATAAACCAGAACTCCAGCGGTCAGCCTCGTGTCCGTGCACCTTCCACTGCTAGAGATTTTTTGAGATGCCCCCCAAAATTCACACCAATTCAATTCCAGCAAAACAGCAGCCTTCCAGATCTATAACTTGGAGATGATTCCCAAGAACATTTTTCCACTTCCACCCCAATCCCCAATCCCTAATCCCCAATCCCCAAGCCCTACCCACTTCTGGATAGAGCTTAAAAGGCTTCATTTATCTGATAAACTGCAGCCATTGAAAAAAAATATGGTCCCCCCGCCATTATATTCCTATTTCAAATTTCACAAGAATCATATAAATTCTGTTTCATATTGTAATTTAAAGAAATTTCGTCTATGGGAAATCAGTCTAATGAGCTTTAAACATGAAAACAGGCACTTTATCGTACTAATCCAATAATACAGAGTACAGGCCAGAATATTTCCATAAATGCATGGATGGAACCTGATTTTTGGGTCCTTGTATCGCAATATTAAATCCATGGGAATTCATCACTAGCTTTCTCTGTAGCAGCGTACATTTCAGTCCTTGCAAGTGGAAACAATGTGTAGAACAGAACCTACACCAGGCCAGTCACTAGGATTTTCAAAGGAGGGAGGTGCGAATGTTTTCAATTTCCCATTTATTACCATCCCAGGAATGCACACCTTACTATAAGGGTCCGGGGGCTTGCCACTCTGGAAAATTTAGAATTTTTTGTTTGATTTCCTGCATTTTAGTTGAGGTTTATTATGTTGAATTTTATGTCATTTGGAATAAAATGCCCCAAAAAATAAAACATCTACAGGCAAATCTGTGATGCAATATATTTCTACAAAGAGTATTTTGACCTGTTTTATTTCATGATTTCTCTTACCTTAGCTCCAACATGTTATTACTGAAAGTTTATGCACATTCTGACTGTCAAAAATGAAGGTGATCTACTCTATTAAGTTCACTGTGAATTCATTCTATTTTCAGGAAGCCCTATGCACAGGAAGTCTATGAGTGAGATACTAGAGACAGCATGTGAAGAGGCAGATATATACAAACAGGCTGGAGTGGTGAGTGTCCTTACATCCACCATCTACAATACCCGATCATTCTTCATCTCAGCCATCTTTGCAAGTCAGTGTATCAGTCGATCTGTTAGGATCGATACCCTGGCTTGGTTAGTTACCCATACGAATTCTGGATATAAATAGATCAAGGGGTTTCCTCTAAATCAACCCAATCAGTGAACGCGCTAAGCTAGTTGATTAGGCCAATCAGCTGTGAGGTATGAGATGTGACAGGATTGAATTTCATCACGGGCCAAACTGCTTTGATGTCAAGCTGAAATCATCATCGGAAGTTCGAGCAAAAACTGCAGGCTTGGGATACCGACATGCTAATTCAAAACAAGCATGAGGGATGATATGTACGAGATTGTGTAGTAGAGGCATCGACTCAAGAACTCATTGGAATCACCAAAAATATCCAGGTAAACCCTCTGCGAGGATTGAGGATTCACCTGGACTTGTGAAGATGCATCTTAACAGGTCTATAAACATATAGGTAAGGGATTGCATATTCACCCTGTAGTGCTGAGTGTAGGGTCTGGTGGGTGGGGTACCGACATTATCCCCCAACGACAGTTTCCCCAGCGACATTTTCCCCACCAACATTTTCCCCCACGACAGTATCCCCACACGGCATTTTAAAACTAAAAATATTTCATTCATAACTGTTCAGTCAAAACTGAACTTTCAAACAATACATTATCACAGAAAAAAATCTAATCAAAAGTATTGATTATCCATTTTATAAGCACAGAATATATATAGCCTTGTCGGAAAATGACGATATCAATAGGGCTACATAACACAGTGCCAAGAAATAAATAACAGCCAGAAAACAGAACATAAGAGCGTGATATTGATAATCTATTCTTATTTATTATGCCTGAAAAGAAGGCACATTTGCATTCATCTGCCGATGTTCAACTAAAAAGTAATCTCCCTTGAATTCCTAGAACTCTCCTACGTGCAAACTTAAAAAAATATTCAAGGTGAGGAAATGACCGCGACTGCAATTGTCAGCAGATCGTGATTATTACAGCGCATAATATTAGGGTGGGGAAAATGGAATGTGGGGATACTGTCGGTGGGGAAAATGTCGCGGGGGAAACTGTCGTTGGAGGATAATGTCATGGACTCCTGGTGGGTGAGGCAGTAAAACGCACACAAGCCTGTTCAGATGGTTGGAAAACCCAGGCGACACTTTTTCACTGATAATGAATGATATATAGTGAAATTCGGACAATCAAGCGTGATGGTTGATAAATTATTAAAGAACGGGTGGTGAGCTTTATTTTGATACCAAGTTTGTTACATAAGATAACATTATCGACACGATGTTATCGGTGCAGAAATCAAAGATGGCAGCCAAAACATGATATGGTCCATTGAGCACCGCAAGTTGCCTGTCCAAATTTAAGACAAGACAAGTTTGAGAACAGTTGTTTTTAAGGTAGCGGGAGACCTAGCCAAAGGTTCAATATACACCTCTTATCTTCTTGCTTAATTACTCGACAAGCTGTTGACCAATTTTATCATATTATATATTTTCTGAAAGCTGTTTTTGTGGAGAAACTGGATATTATTATTATTTCGCAATTTTTTCAAGACTAAATACTCTACACAACTTTGAACAGTAATATTTTCGAAAAGTATACCCAATTTTTCACAGCACATATCTTATACATGCTTGGTGCAAATTTATTGGAATTCAAGGCACATATTATTAGCTATCTGAACTAGTAAACTGTGTCACAATTTTAATAATTTCGTCATAGATGTGATTTTATTCAAGTTTATTTTTAAAAAAATGTTAAAGTTAGTAAAACGTGAATATCTAAAAAACTAAAACGAACTTAGAAAATTTGAAGCAAAGTCGACTAGTTCTATATATGCTAAATAAAATTTGAAAATTTCAAGACTTTAGGCCGATAAGTGTGGAAGTTATCAGAGTTGAAAACTCTAGGCCCATACCAAATTCAAAACGGAGAAACCGGCAGAAAACCGAAGTCGAGTACATCTGTGCGAAGTTATTCATTTTATAGCCTATACTTCATTAATTTTTCATAGAGTGACAGATAATACTCAGTAACAAATCAGCAAATTTGTCATTTTAAATGATTTTTGTGTCCAAGTCATTAAAAAGCTGAAATAAAAACGATTTTTTGCTAAATTTTCCAGTAAGATTTGCCGACGATTGTCATTTTGACACCTCGCGAGTTGTGCACTGCTGGGCACCACGGGAGCTCTGAGTAAAATTATGTCAAGTACTTGAATAGACGTCTCGCTGTAAAGAATCAAGCGATTAGTCTTTGTGAATTACCAGATACAATGGAGAGCATTTGTGTACTAGAAATGTCGATTACAGCAAACAAGATCAGACGCCTTCTGGCTCCATAGCGGCGGACGACCCATCATGGTTGAGGAGGCACTCTGAGAAGTGTTTCTCGTAAAAAGTCAAGTATTCCTGGGAAGCTCTATATGTCCTTTCCCACTTGTTACACTGCGGGCATGTCGAACATAAATAAAAACGATCGATGCACTCTCCCGTATCCACAGACATGACCGACACGAAGGCATGACGAGAGCTGTATCCACGGGTAAGCCATGAGCCATCCACACGGCGACGTCGACCACAGCCTCTCGAACGGCGGCGTCGTCACTCAAATCGATGGCAGAGTTGTCTTCTTTTTAAAAGAAGCTTCAGTCGCTTGAGCTTCATCGCGGCTTTTTCCAGTCCATCCTCGGTAACTTCTGAGACGTGTTCAGATTGTATGGGTGTGGGCTCGCCAGGGCTTCTGTGTGAATGATGCGGGGAGATTCAGGTAGGCACTCAGCTGGTGTGCAGCACTCCTGCCCTTGCCAATCGCTCTCATTCCTGACAATAGAAAATTGTAAATATCTCGTTTTTAACAAATAACTCGTTACCATACATGTATATCGTATGTCAAAAATATTGATAGATATAGACATACAATTTTAAATAGGATTATCGGCCCTAAACATTACAATATTTAAAAAGTTTGTTATTTGAGATAAAGATAAAACATATACCCGTACTGAAAAGTAAATCAACATAAGCCTACCTAATATCAAGAGCCTGTTTATATCGAATCCGTTTCCAGATGACTTGGATGTTACATGGACTGGAGTATCGAATGAGTTCTCACATTCGCCGTTTGAACAAACCCAGGAAAACTTCGTCCCCCATCCCTTACGAGATGTAGTTTTCTCTTGCAGTGACAGTTTTCCAATCAGACATTTGGAACAAACAGCACTGTCAAGTAAACTCGTCTCCAATTCCTTCAATCCCCATATCACGTTGCCCGTCGATCCGGTAGCTGTATCTCTGCCGTCGTCATCGTCGTCGCTGGAATCTTCTAGTAGAGGTAATAGCTTCTTTGCAGATGCGCTCAAAATTCTTCTCGGTGATGTCTCTTCTTCTACTTCGCTGTCACTGCTGTCCGAATCGGTGTCAGACTCAGAAGAATCGATGACTCGATAGTTCCCAGCTGACTGAACATTGAAAGCTGGAACACCACTCGAAGATGATTCATCCTCACCAAGCCAAGAACACCCTACGTTCTTGGCACCTAACTCCACTTGGTATTTCTGGGCAAATGGTCGGAAAACATATTTCTTGCGTCCCATGGCTTTGTTGATTCGTAAATGTTATGAAAATGTATGACTTGCAGATATACTGTGGATAAGTGAGTCAGTGAGGAATGATATTCCATTTATATACGAAATGGCGCGCTGTACGGAGGTCAAACGGAAACCAATGAGTGGTTTGTTTTGTTTAGCTACATAAAACAAATAAACCCTCACCGTACACAAGTCGCGACTGTAATTTGGTAAATTAGCAAAACAAATTATAACAGTACAATAAGTACAGGAAATGACATAGCGGGTACTGTGTAACCTGTTAATTTGTTTGTGGGAAGATCAGGATTAGAGGCAATTAACCACTGATCAAGGACTGCCCACAATATACATTGTTCAGACACCTGCTGGGGCGATCGCTGATAGGTGTTAATTCTCTGTTTCATTGAGTACTACCTGCAGATTTCATAACTGGCCAACTTTAAACACTCATTTTCACCAGAAATAAATAATTTCTCCAAGTTCGCGTTTTCTCTAAATGATAAAGTGAAATCTATAGTTGAATAATATTTAAAAAACGAAAAATCAGTATTTTAAAGCTGGATCACCTCTGGCTAGGTCTCCCGCTACCTTAAACACAAGACTGGAAGATGTGCCATCTTTGAGGCTAACTATACTTGTTTAGAAACTACCTTTTTCTTAAGTAAAGAGAACATTTTTTATATAAATACCAAGGTAAAATAAAAATGTCAAGAGGATATTTATTTTAAAGATGATACTTTCATTGATAGATGATACTTCGAAGATAATATTTAATTACATAATTTGTAAATTAAAGACGAATTTCAATTTTGTTTTCCTTTATACATTCAACCAAGAAAACACTAACATTGACAGTGCAGACATATTGTGAGTGAGATGTCCTAGGAAACTATTATTGACAACACAGACACAGACCAGTTAAAGATATGTTTGGGTGGGATGTCCCAGTACACTGTTAGAGACAACACAGACCAGTTAAAGAGATGTTTGGGTGGGATGTCCCAGTACACTGTTAGAGACAACACAGACCAGTTAAAGAGATGTTTGGGTGGGATGTCCCAGTACACTGTTAGAGACAACACAGACCAGTTAAAGAGATGTTTGGGTGAGATGTCCCAGTACACTTTTAGAGACAACACAGACTAGTTAAAGAGATGTTTGGGTGAGATGTCCCAGTACACTGTTAGAGACAACACAGACCAGTTAAAGAGATGTTTGGGTGAGATGTCCCAGTACACTTTTAGAGACAACACAGGCCAGTTAAACAGATGTTTGGTTGGGATGTCCCAGTGCACTGTTAGAGACAACACAGACCAGTTAAAGAGATGTTTGGGTGGGATATCCCAGTATACTTTTAGAGACAACACAGGCCAGTTAAAGAGATGTTTGGGTGGGATGTCCCAGTACACTGTTAGAGACAACACAGGCCAGTTAAAGAGATGTTTGGGTGGGATGTCCCAGTACACTGTTATTGACAACACAGGCCAGTTAAAGAGATGTTTGGGTGGGATGTCCCAGTACACTGTTATTGACAACACAGGTCAGTTAAAGAGATGTTTGGTTGGGATGTCCCAGTACACTGTTATTGACGACACAGGCCAGTTAAAGAGATGTTTGGGTGGGATGTCCCAGTACACTGTTAGAGACAACACAGGCCAGTTAAAGAGATGTTTGGGTGGGATGTCCCAGTACACTGTTATTGACAACACAGGCCAGTTAAAGAGATGTTTGGGTGGGATGTCCCAGTACACTGTTATTGACAACACAGGCCAGTTAAAGAGATGTTTGGGTGGGATGTCCCAGTACACTGTTAGAGACAACACAGGCCAGTTAAACACATGTTTGGGTGGGATGTCCCAGTACACTGTTATTGACAACACAGGCCAGTTAAAGAGATGTTTGGGTGGGATGTCCCAGTACACTGTTATTGACAACACAGGCCAGTTAAAGAGATGTTTGGGTGGGATGTCCCAGTACACTGTTAGAGACAACACAGGCCAGTTAAACACATGTTTGGGTGGGATGTCCCAGTACACTGTTATTGACAACACAGGCCAGTTAAAGAGATGTTTGGGTGGGATGTCCCAGTACACTGTTAGAGACAACACAGGCCAGTTAAACACATGTTTGGGTGGGATGTCCCAGTACACTGTTATTGACAACACAGGCCAGTTAAAGATGTTTGGGTGGGATGTCCCAGTACACTGTTAGAGACAACACAGGCCAGTTAAACACATGTTTGGGTGGGATGTCCCACACTGTTAGAGACAACACAGGCCACCCAGTACACTAAAACTTAAAGATGTTTGGGTGAGATTGACAACACAGGCCAGTTAAAGAGATGTTTGGGTGGGATGTCCCAGTACACTGTTAGAGACAACACAGGCCAGTTAAACACATGTTTGGGTGGGATGTCCCAGTACACTGTTATTGACAACACAGGCCAGTTAAAGAGATGTTTGGGTGGGATGTCCCAGTACACTGTTAGAGACAACACAGGCCAGTTAAAGAGATGTTTGGGTGGGATGTCCCAGTACACTGTTAGAGACAACACAGGCCAGTTAAAGAGATGTTTGGGTGGGATGTCCCAGTACACTGTTATTGACAACACAGGCCAGTTAAAGAGATGTTTGGGTGGGATGTCCCAGTACACTGTTAGAGACAACACAGGCCAGTTAAAGAGATGTTTGGGTGGGATGTCCCAGTACACTGTTATTGACAACACAGGCCAGTTAAAGAGATGTTTGGGTGGGATGTCCCAGTACACTGTTAGAGACAACACAGGCCAGTTAAAGAGATGTTTGGGTGGGATGTCCCAGTACACTGTTATTGACAACACAGGCCAGTTAAAGAGATGTTTGGGTGGGATGTCCCAGTACACTGTTATTGACAACACAGGCCAGTTAAAGAGATGTTTGGGTGGGATGTCCCAGTACACTGTTAGAGACAACACAGGCCAGTTAAACACATGTTTGGGTGGGATGTCCCAGTACACTGTTATTGACAACACAGGCCAGTTAAAGAGATGTTTGGGTGGGATGTCCCAGTACACTGTTAGAGACAACACAGGCCAGTTAAACACATGTTTGGGTGGGATGTCCCAGTACACTGTTATTGACAACACAGGCCAGTTAAACAGGTGTTTGGGTGGGATGTCCCAGTACACTGTTAGAGACAACACAGACCAGTTAAACACATGTTTGGGTGGGATGTCCCAGTACACTGTTAGAGACAACACAGGCCAGTTAAACACATGTTTGGGTGGGATGTCCCAGTACATTGTTATTGACGACACAGGCCAGTTAAACAGATGTTTGGGTGGGATGTCCCAGTACACTGTTAGAGACAACACAGGCCAGTTAAACAGATGTTTGGTTGGGATGTCCCAGTATACTGTTAGAGACAACACAGGCCACTTAAAGAGATGTTTGGGTGGGATATCCCAGTATACTTTTAGAGACAACACAGGCCAGTTAAACAAATGTTTGGTTGGGATGTCCCAGTACACTTTTAGAAACAACACAGGCCAGTTAAACAGATGTTTGGGTTGGATGTTTCAGTACACTGAGAGACAACACAGGTCAGTTAAAAAAATGTTTGGTTGGGATGTCCCAGTACACTTTTAGAGACAACACGGACCAGTTAAACAGATGTTTGGTTGAGGTGTCCGAGTACACTGTTAGAGACAACACAGCCCAGTTAAACAGATGTTTGGTTGAGATGTCCCAGTACACTTTTAGAGACAACACAGGCCAGTTAAACAGATGTTTGGGTTGGATGTTTCAGTACACTGAGAGACAACACAGGTCAGTTAAACAAATGTTTGGTTGGGATGTCCCAGTGCACTTTTAGAGACAACACAGGCCAGTTAAACAGATGTTTGGGTGGGGTGTTCCAGTTTTCTGTTAGAGAACACAGACCAGTTAAACAGATGTTTGGGTGGGATGTCCCAGTACACTGTTAGAGACAACACAGACCAGTTAAACACATGTTTGGGGGGGATGTCCCAGTACAGTGTTAGAGACAACACAGGCCAGTTAAACAGATGTTTGGTTGGGATGTCCCAGTATACTGTTAGAGACAACACAGGCCACTTAAACAGATGTTTGGGTTGGATGTTTCAGTACACTGTTATTGACGACACAGGCCAGTTAAACAGATGTTTGGGTGGGATGTCCCAGTACACTGTTAGAGACAACACAGGCCAGTTAAACAGATGTTTGGTTGGGATGTCCCAGTACACTGTTAGAGACAACACAGGCCAGTTAAAGAGATGTTTGGGTGGGATGTCCCAGTACACTGTTATTGACGACACAGGCCAGTTAAACAGATGTTTGGGTGGGATGTCCCAGTACACTGTTAGAGACAACACAGGCCAGTTAAACAGATGTTTGGTTGGGATGTCCCAGTATACTGTTAGAGACAACACAGGCCACTTAAAGAGATGTTTGGGTGGGATATCCCAGTATACTTTTAGAGACAGCACAGGCCAGTTAAACAAATGTTTGGTTGGGATGTCCCAGTACACTTTTAGAAACAACACAGGCCAGTTAAACAGATGTTTGGGTTGGATGTTTCAGTACACTGAGAGACAACACAGGTCAGTTAAAGAAATGTTTGGTTGGGATGTCCCAGTACACTTTTAGAGACAACACGGACCAGTTAAACAGATGTTTGGTTGAGGTGTCCGAGTACACTGTTAGAGACAACACAGGCCAGTTAAACAGATGTTTGGTTGAGATGTCCCAGTACACGTTTAGAGACAACACAGGCCAGTTAAACAGATGTTTGGGTTGGATGTTTCAGTACACTGAGAGACAACACAGGTCAGTTAAACAAATGTTTGGTTGGGATGTCCCAGTGCACTTTTAGAGACAACACAGGCCAGTTAAACAGATGTTTGGGTGGGGTGTTCCAGTTTTCTGTTAGAGAACACAGACCAGTTAAACAGATGTTTGGGTGGGATGTCCCAGTACACTGTTAGAGACAACACAGACCAGTTAAACACATGTTTGGGGGGGATGTCCCAGTACAGTGTTAGAGACAACACAGGCCAGTTAAACAGATGTTTGGTTGGGATGTCCCAGTATACTGTTAGAGACAACACAGGCCACTTAAACAGATGTTTGGGTTGGATGTTTCAGTACACTGTTATTGACGACACAGGCCAGTTAAACAGATGTTTGGGTGGGATGTCCCAGTACACTGTTAGAGACAACACAGGCCAGTTAAACAGATGTTTGGTTGGGATGTCCCAGTATACTGTTAGAGACAACACAGGCCACTTAAAGAGATGTTTGGGTGGGATATCCCAGTATACTTTTAGAGACAACACAGGCCAGTTAAACAGATGTTTGGGTTGGATGTTTCAGTACACTGTTAGAGACAACACAGGCCAATTAAACAAATGTTTGGTTGGGATGTCCCTGTACACTTTTAGAGACAACACAGGCCAGTTAAACAGGTGTTTGGGTTGGATGTTTCAGTACACTGAGAGACAACACAGGTCAGTTAAACAAATGTTTGGTTGGGATGTCCCAGTACACTTTTAGAGACAACACGGACCAGTTAAACAGATGTTTGGTTGAGGTGTCCGAGTACACTGTTAGAGACAACACAGGCCAGTTAAACAGATGTTTGGTTGGGATGTTCCAGTATACTAGAAGAGACAACACGGACCAGTTAAACAGATGTTTGGTTGGGATGTTCCAGTATACTGTTAGAGACAACACAGGCCAGTTAAATAGATGTTTGGTTGGGATGTTCCAGTTTTCTGTTAGATAACACAGACCAGTTAAACAGATGTTTGGTTGGGATGTTCCAGTACACTATAAGAGACAACACAGACCAGTTAAACAGATGTTTGGTTGGGATGTTCCAGTACACTATTAGAGACAACACAGACCAGTTAAAGAGATGTTTGGGTGGGATGTCCCAGTACGCTGTTAGAGACAACACAGACCAGTTAAACAGATGTTTGGTTGGGATGTTCCAGTTTTCTGTTAGAGACATCACAGACCAGTTAAACAGAGGTTTGGTTGGGATGTTCCAGATACTAGAAGAGACAACACGGACCAGTTAAACAGATGTTTGGTTGGGATGTTCCAGTACACCATTAGAGACAACACAGACCAGTTAAACAGATGTTTGGTTGGGATGTTCCAGTTTTCTGTTAGAGACAACACAGACCAGTTAAACAGATGTTTGGTTGGGATGTTCCAGTATACTAGAAGAGACAACACGGACCAGTTAAACAGATGTTTGGTTGGGATGTTCCAGTACAATGTTAGAGACAACACAGGCCAGTTAAACAGATGTTTGGTTGGGATGTTCCAGTCTTCTGTTAGAGACAACACAGACCAGTTAAACAGATGTTTGGGTTGGATGTTCCAGTACACTAGAAGAGACAACACAGACCAGTTAAACAGATGTTTGGTTGGGATGTTACAGTACAATGTTAGAGACAACACAGGCCAGTTAAACAGATGTTTGGCTGGGATCTTCCAGTACAATGTTAGAGACAACACAGGCCAGTTAAACAGATGTTTGGGTTGGATGTTCCAGTACACTATTAGAGACAACACAGACCAGTTAAACAGATGTTTGGTTGGGATGTTCCAGTACACTTTTCGAGACAACACAGACCAGTTAAACGCATGTTTGAGTGGGATGTTCCAGTACAGTTAGACAACAACAGACCAGTTAAACAGATGTTTGGTTGGGATGTTCCAGTACACTGTCAGGGACAAAGCAGACCAGTTTTCAAGCGTTTGGGTGGTATGTTCCAATACACTTTTGGGGACAAGGCACATTAGTTAAACAAATTTTTAGGTGGCGTATTGAATGACTGAATTCTTAATTTCTAATGAACACATAGAGTGGTTTATACAGAGTTGAGCCAGGAGATACTAATTTTGAAGTTAAAGATTTCCAAGGAACTAAAAGCTGTAACTGCATGTAATTATGTAGCATAGTCAACATCTTTCATGTTCCATACTTGTAATTAGTTAGGTCATGAAGCCTGTAAGAGTTAATGGTCCTACCAACCCCCAACACACTTTGCATGAAAACATACAGAGAGAGAAGCTCTGTGAACAACAGATTCATATTTTTTCCACAGATGTAGTAAAAATGTATTGAAGCCGTAACCTCCGACCTGTGATGTCCTTGTCTCATTACGATCACTTCCTAGTCAGCATTGATGTAGGATGTTGTATTGTGATGTACTTCACACCATAAAGGCATTAATTTGTATCTTTGAGACTTTGTTGGCATTACAATAGAAATGTCGCCTAGAACAATCGCTACCAACGATCGCTCTGAGATCACGGATCAAAAGATCCTAGCTTCTGTTGTTTCCAACAGGCATGATATTTGAGGCTTTTGAGATTGTTTTATTCAGACTTCGACCATTTCTAAAAACAGAAAACAGTAAGTTACATGTATAAAATATCAAATATACCCTCTTACAACATTTTAGCATAAAAAAGTATGGGGTGTGGTTGGACATTTGGTAGGACTTTTAAGGAATCCATGATATGTATATATGGCTCTGCATTGAGTTACTTTTGGTGAGGTACATGTGTGTGTGTGTATAAGTTATGGTGTCATAGCCATGGATGGGAAGCTGTCTAGGCATGCATATCCTCAAGCTTATCAGTGGCTATGTAATGGTCAGTGGTCCATGGCCCTGTGCTCTCATCCCAGACCTCCCACCATCTGGCTCTGTTCACATGATGAAGTGACCACTCAATATTATCAGGCCATCAGTTGACCCCTTCATCATAACCAGCTGGTCAACAGATTGACAAACATCTTTGTCACATCTTTAGATCTGAATTACATCACATGTTCTCATCCTGTCGGTCAACCGTGGACCAGGCTTGACCACTAATCCTGGTACACTTCACATTGGAAATCTTCATGAAAACTTATTTGTCATCATTACTGTACATAAAGTGATTCAACTTAGATAATGTAATTCTCACATCAATCTGTTGATGAACTGTTTTCAGACTGTTAAATTGTTTGGGGTTTTTTGGGGGGTTTTTTTGGTGTTTTTGTACTTATTTTCTATTTTTGGACTTTGCAATTCCTATGAAAACTTTGTTTCCAGGATTATGTGTTTTTCAAGTATTAAGTATTAAGTCGAATTAAGTTTGGAAGGTGAATTAATAGGGAAATTACCGTATGAAGTGTAGCTTGTAGTTTTATTGGTTGAATTGGAATTGGAAAATTGTTTGATTTTCTTGACCTGGAAATATAAGGGCATGTCAGGGTGCGAACAAAAATTTGGCTGTTCATTTAAGATTGCACATCATCTGTTGCATTGGTGGAAAGAGGAAACACAGAAAGTGACGTCGTTTGTGCCGTGATAAGTCCTGTAATAATTCAATCACCCCTAATTTTGTGAACATACTTCAATCAGTTGTTCTAATAAAACTGTTCCTCTAAAATAATTAAAATACGTAACTATAAAATTAGGGAATAACTGTATTGTATTTTGTATTTGTGAACGTTAACGCTGGTTTTACTGTCGCAATTTGAGTTTTACCGACAACACATTATAGTTGGACTCGGTAAAATGGATATTTGCGACTATAAACCAGCATTAGGCCACACCAATTTCATTTCTTGTTGCACAGGCAGATTTTTTTGATTTTTTTTAAGATTGCAAGCGATAATAAAATAAAAATATAACAGGACTTTTAAAGTTCCTCCCAATTTCTTTCTGTGAGTTTTCGATTTTCTGGTCCAGTTTTATTTTTATTGTCACCTCCAATGTTGAAAAAAATAATTCTTCCATGAAACAAAAAATAAAATTGGTGTGGCCTCATTAACATTCGCAAATACTTACATACATGAACAACATGATTATTCTCTTTCTAATGCCACCTCTTTCTTTCCAACATCATTTACAACAGAGCCATTACTTTAGAAATTTGTGCATATTTAATATAACAAAAAAATCCTAGATCACACGGTTATAGTGCTCCAGGCTGTCGTGGTGCCCAGATGAACAAACATGATCTTGTTGCTTGTTGAAACAATTTGTACCTGTTAATGCAAATTTTACTGTCGTGAATAAGTTTAACTGAGCAATCAGATATATACATTGTAAATCCTGGCTTTAGAATAATGGATTCCGATTAGGCCTATTGAATGATTTTGGACCATTTTGTTAACTTTGTATTAATACCTGTTCTATTAATTTTGATCACCCCCTGATTATATGGTGGGAAATTTCACTTCCTGTGATTGAATTATTAGGGGAATTACTGTACAGGTACATCAATGGCTTATTAAAGATGAAAGCTTGTATGTCTGAAACAGCCATGACAGCCTAATTCAGACTGTTGAATACTTGATACTGCATGGCTGTGATCAGTTGGGTGGCAATTAAATGATGTGAGGTGGGAGATCTTAATATCAGGGTATTTACTTAGCACTTGGTAAACTGTGGAGAGTTGTGAAGGCTATTGACTTAGCAATTATTGGGACACACACATACACAGCACTTAGCTGGCAGGAGATATTGCAGCAGTGATGAGCTTTATTGCAGATACATGTTGGTCCATATTATAGGGGCATGATTGGCTGCCTCTTTCAGTTATCTTAACGAGCCAATGAAATTACCGCTTTTTGAATGGAAAATTTGAATAGATCAATCAAGTATTTTTAATAAAATGAGAAAATATCCCGTGATATACTGGAATTCTATGAAAATTCATTAATTGTGTCAATCTGATAATTCTATCGGTTCGGTAATCCCTCTAATAATTCAACCCCCCCTATCAAAATTCAATCACCCAAGATAAAATTCAGTCAGTGGTTCTAATAAATTTTAACACCATCTAAAATCATTGAAATAACAAAGAAGTAATGAATTACATGTATATGCATGATTTTGGACCATTTTGTCAACTTCCTGTTCTAATAAATTTGATCGCTCCCCAATTCTATGATGTGAAATTTCACTTCTTGTGATTGATTTGTTAATGTTAGAGAGATTATCGTACAGTACAAGGCAGAAATAACTTGCTCATAAACGCGAGTGAAAAAAAACATTTTCGCGACTATAATTTATTAATCGCAGCCGGAAAACTCGCCTAAATCGCGCAAAAAAACAAAAGCATAATCGCGACTGAAATGCGTACGGGCGACGCGTTTCAGTCGAGATTATGCTTTTGTTTTTTTGCGCGATTTAGGCGAGTTTTCCGGCCGCGATTAATAAATTAAAGTGGCGAAAATCTTTTTTTTCACTCGCGTTTATGAGCAAGTTATTTCTGCCTTGTACTGTACCAACAGTATTTCCGAAAGAAGTTTATTTTCAGTATTGCAAAGAACAAATGAAAAAAATATATGACCGGATAACAAAATTCATCTTTTAGTTCTATCTTAATATCGAACAGCATATTACTTCATGGATTTTTAGCCCACCATCACCAGATGGCGGGCTGTTCAAATCGCTTTTCATCCGTGGTCCGTCGTCCGTCAGTCCGTCCGTAAACAATGCTTGTTATCACGATTTCTCAGGAACTACTGTATGGATCTTTCTCAAATTTGGTACACAGGTTCCCCTTGGGGTCTAGTTGTGCAAGATACCTTTTTGGTTTGATCCGAAAATCCAATATCGCCACCAGGCAGCCATCTTGGATTTCCCCATGAAATCTTGTTATCGCGATTTCTCAGGAACTACTGCATGGATCTTTCTCAAATTTGGTACACAG
>JAVTVY010005749.1:0-41862 GCA_036873755.1 Hanleya hanleyi
TCTCTCAGTAACAAGAGGGACTGTGGCACTTGTACCGCTACCTGCCCAGTCTTGCTGACGAGAGAGACTGTGGTAATTGTACCTCTACCTGCTTGGCCTTACTAACGAGAGGGACTGTGGTATCTGTACCTGCCCGGTCTTATTAATGAGAGGGACTGTGGTATCTGTACCTCTACATGCCCGGTCTTATTGACGAGAGGGACTGTGGTACCTGTACTTGCCCGGTCTTGTTAATGAGAGGCACTGTGGTACTTGTACCGCTACCTGCTCGGCCTTACTAACGAGAGGGACTGTGGTATCTGTACCTGCCCGGTCTTATTAATGAGAGGGACTGTGGTACTTGTACCGCTACCTGCTTGGCCTTACTAACGAGAGGGACTGTGGTATCTGTACCTGCCCGGTCTTATTAATGAGAGGCACTGTGGTACTTGTACCGCTACCTGCTTGGCCTTACTAACGAGAGGGACTGTGGTATCTGTACCTGCCCGGTCTTATTAATGAGAGGGACTGTGGTACCTGTACCTCTACATGCCCGGTCTTATTGACGAGAGGGACTGTGGTACCTGTACTTGCCCGGTCTTGTTAATGAGAGGCACTGTGGTACTTGTACCGCTACCTGCTCGGCCTTACTAACGAGAGGGACTGTGGTATCTGTACCTGCCCGGTCTTATTAATGAGAGGCACTGTGGTACTTGTACCGCTACCTGCTTGGCCTTACTAACGAGAGGGACTGTGGTATCTGTACCTGCCCGGTCTTATTAATGAGAGGGACTGTGGTACCTGTACCTCTACATGCCCGGTCTTTTTGACGAGAGGGACTGTGGTACCTGTACTTGCCCGGTCTTGTTAATGAGAGGCACTGTGGTACTTGTACCGCTACCTGCTCGGCCTTACTAAAGAGAGGCACTGTGGTACTTGTACCTCTACCTGCTCAGCCTTACTAACAAGGGGGATTGTGGTACATGTACCTCTGCCTGGCCAGTCTTACTAACGAGAGGGACTGTGGTACCTGTGGTACCTGTACCTCTACATGCTCGCGCTTACTAATGAGAGGGACTGTGGTACCTGTACCTCTACATGCCCGGTCTTACTGACGAGAGGGACTGTAGTACCTGTACCTCTACATGCCCGGTCTTACTGACGAGAGGGACTGTGGGACCTGTACCTCTACATGCCCGGTCTTACTGACGAGAGGGACTGTGGTACCTGTACCTCTACATGCCCGGTCTTACTGACGAGAGGGACTGTGGTACCTGTACCTCTACATGCCCGGTCTTACTGACGAGAGGGACTGTGGTACCTGTACCTCTACATGCCCGGTCTTACTGACGAGAGGGACTGTAGTACCTGTACCTCTACATGCCCGGTCTTATTGACGAGAGGGACTGTGATACCTGTACCTCTACATGCCCGGTCTTACTGACGAGAGGGACTGTGGTACCTGTACCTCTACATGCCCGGTCTTACTGACGAGAGGGACTGTAGTACCTGTACCTCTACATGCCCTGTCTTACTGACGAGAGGGACTGTGATACCTGTACCTCCTACATGCCGGTCTTGACGGGGACTGTAGGACCTGTACCTCTACATGCCCGGTCTTACTGACGAGAGGGACTGTAGTACCTGTACCTCTACATGCCCGGTCTTACTGATGAGAGGGACTGTGATACCTGTACCTCTACATGCCCGGTCTTACTGATGAGAGGGACTGTGGGACCTGTACCTCTACATGCCCGGTCTTACTGACGAGAGGGACTGTGGGACCTGTACCTCTACATGCCCGGTCTTACTGACGAGAGGGACTGTGGTACCTGTACCTCTACATGCCCTGTCTTACTGATGAGAGGGACTGTGATACCTGTACCTCTACATGCCTGGTCTTACTGACGAGAGGGACTGTGATACCTGTACCTCTACATGCCCTGTCTTACTGACGAGAGGGACTGTGATACCTGTACCTCTACATGCCCGGTCTTACTGACGAGAGGGACTGTGATACCTGTACCTCTACATGCCCGGTCTTACTGATGAGAGGGACTGTGATACCTGTACCTCTACATGCCCTGTCTTACTGACGAGAGGGACTGTGATACCTGTACCTCTACATGCCCGGTCTTACTGACGAGAGGGACTGTGATACCTGTACCTCTACATGCCCGGTCTTACTGACGAGAGGGACTGTGGTACCTGTACCTCTACATGCCCGGTCTTACTGACGAGAGGGACTGTGGTACCTGTACCTCTACATGCCCTGTCTTACTGACGAGAGGGACTGTGGTACCTGTACCTCTACATGCCCGGTCTTACTGACGAGAGGGACTGTAGTACCTGTACCTCTACATGCCCGGTCTTACTGACGAGAGGGACTGTGGTACTGTACCTCTACATGCCCTGTCTTACTGACGAGAGGGACTGTGGTACCTGTACTTACATGCCCGGTCTTACCTGTACCTCTACATGCCCGGTCTTACTGACGAGGACTGTTACCTGTACCTCTACATGCCCGGTCTTACTGACGAGAGGGACTGTGGTACCTGTACCTCTACATGCCCGGTCTTACTGACGAGAGGGACTGTGGTACCTGTACCTCTACATGCCCTGTCTTACTGACGAGAGGGACTGTGGTACCTGTACCTCTACATGCCCGGTCTTACTGACGAGAGGGACTGTGATACCTGTACCTCTACATGCCCTGTCTTACTGACGAGAGGGACTGTGATACCTGTACCTCTACATGCCCGGTCTTACTGACGAGAGGGACTGTGATACCTGTACCTCTACATGCCCGGTCTTACTGATGAGAGGGACTGTGATACCTGTACCTCTACATGCCCTGTCTTACTGACGAGAGGGACTGTGGTACCTGTACCTCTACATGCCCGGTCTTACTGACGAGAGGGACTGTGATACCTGTACCTCTGCCTGGTACATGTGTGTTGACCATATTTAGCAGATCTATGAGTAGTTCGGATCATACATGTACATGTATGTGGGACAATTGTATAAGACCACGTGCAAGTGTTCTGTTTACTCATCGATTTAAAGACTTCGCGTTATTTAGCAATTAGAAACACCCACAGATTAATGACTTGTTTCAACTTGAAGATGTTCAAGGTGATCGCCCTTGCATATCTCCCTCCTGTTTTACTATGTGATCTATTTTCACATGCCCCAACAAATCAGTGTAGATCATTTATGTCAAACACAAATATGCGATGATCTTCGGATGACACTATTTGTTTTTAGTTAATATCTGGTCTAAAACTGTTCATAACATTTTGTAGCAAGGATTGATCTCACACTGTAGTAAAGCTTGGTTCATACACTGAGAATCATGCAAACTCTTCGGCCATAATATGATTAGATATGTCCGGTATTTTCAGTCATCCATTATTCAGAGCTCTAGGGAAGATAATTATACTGTGTTGGCCTGTTCAGGTGATTGTTTCATTTTGGTTTATTCTAATCAAGATTACTGGATGGAAAGTAGTTCCAGTGATGTGAGCAACATACGTACCTTGCAATAATTATAACGTGTCAATTCATACATTTATATTTAGAATAATATCAGATTATTGCGAGTGATCATTGTACATGTATGTTCTGCTGGAAATGCCATACGCAATAACTTCCACGACATTGCTTCCACGTGGATATTTACAGGACGATCAATATACATGTATGTTTGCGATGAGCATGAATTACCTGTAGTGTTACCTGTGTGTGCGGCGGATGATGATGATGATGGAATATCGCACATGTTCCATACAGTTGAATACCAACACTGGTAAATGTAGCACTGCACTATACCGGCACACATTAGGCTACAGTTACATCTGGAACATAGTATTGTGCTTCTAATTCCATCCGGGTGCCAGCATCTGAAGATCTGTATACTGTCAATTACTTGGGAGTATTACATGAACCTGAGCACAAGTACTCCCATCACGGGGTCCATCTTGAAGAATTTGTCGTGACTTTGTGCTAAGGTGTGTGGGTGATTCAAGGATCAATAGTCGAAGTTGTGAATTTCTGGAGAATTTTAATATTACTCTTTGTATCCCAAGTCCTGGCATCAGTTTGTGTAGCTCATACTGTCAGATATACCAAACCTTCTGATTGATTTGGGCTAAAAAATGCAGTACCCATCTTGTGAGGCAGGACTCTAGACTTCATCTATCTATATCATATGTACATGTACCAAACACAGTAATGTACTTGTACATGCTCTTTTCCAATATTGGTACTGTACATGTAGTTGGGTGTTTAACTTGCTTTTCCTGCAAATAAATGTTTCCTGTGTCAATCATAATTGATGCAGACTGATTGTGCTATAAGGAAGTCAGTTGGTGTAACACTGGCACTGGGAGGTTACAGCTGTGACAATGAGAAAATACTCATACGGCAGAGGTACAGCATTGTTTTGAGAAGAGATCGACAATACTTGATTCTATTGTGATGGATTTATTCCGTAATAGTGATCACACTTAACTTTTCATTCCTATCGGTACTCGAGCTCATAGTGGACCAGTTTTGCAAAATATTTCATTCAGTATTTAATATCGATCCAGACATGATGGACATTTTCTGGTAGTGTATCCAGTTCTCTGAAAAGTCAATAGAATTAGAAGGAAATGAGAAACGACTTTGTTGTATTAGGCATAAGGTCTGATTTACATGTGATTTTGACGTGTACGTTGCTATGTAATAACATACCACGCTTTCCATTCTGACGGTATGATTATACATGTATATCTGGAGACAATTATATCTACATGTATCCAGTTCGATAGAAACCAGGAGTTTTGTAGCTGAGGCGATTCCGGGCAATTAAATTGTATTAGGAAAAATAAGTTAAGTGTAAATATTGTTAAATACTTGAAAACAAAACAGCTGTTTGTACTTTTGCTCATACCCAAGTCTCATGTAAACCATATGTGACAGAAAACATTCTCAGCTCATTTTTCATGGCATAACACATGCAGTGGCATTGACAAATTGTTAAAACATATATACAGGACATGTGTGTCCATATAGTACAGTATCATTTGACTAGTTTCCACTGTTGTACGTTGGAGTGTTACTCTGTATCCACCCAGTCACACTGTACATGTTGGACATTATCTCCCTATCTTTAATTTACTTATCAGATGAAATCTTATGACACTGATTAAGGTTACCCCACATTCCAGTCTTTATGAAGTTTCTAAAAATGAGGACATATCAACATGCTCTGTCATTTCAAGCATTTTCTAACTTTATCTCTACCCTTGTCTGCAAATACCTGTAAATTCATGAAGACCTAGTTGACCAATTGTAATACTGTATTGTGATCCTAATCACACGTGTTTATGACATGGCTTGATTATTAGACTGATAAATAGTTATTTTTTGCTGACAGTGCCCCTAAAGGGATTTGTCTTTTCCTAAATAGATACAAATAATTGCGATGTTCGAGTAAGTGGGCTATGGCTTTGTGTCTGCTTTCTGTTTAGAGATATTAACATTATTCACAGTGTAACCTGAGCTAATAGACTGTCTATATACTTGTCTCTACCTGTGAAGTTGTGAATTTATACAAATCATGTCTGGATCAAGAGTTGGAATTGTACAAAGGTGATGATAATGGACTTGCCTGTATCTAGGACACTACGAGGGACTGCATGAATACAGATGAATTTCTGAAGTCTCGTCGAGGGGGCATACTAGGTGAATACCGTGTCTGCATAAATTGGATTTGCTTGTCGTCAGCCAAACACTCCGTGGAATTAAGTAAATTCCATTCCTAAATAAATGTGCATGTTTATTTGCATTTGAGAGAAGATGAGTCAGTGTGCTGATCAATAAACCATTGAAGTCCTATAAATCTACATGATGATGTATGTGGATCATTATACCTGTATGTACCTGTACAGAATAATGCTGACACTCACCTGGGCAATATTGTCTTCTATGTAGATGGTCATTTGACAGGTTTTGATTGGACATACCTACACCTCAGCCCTGTACATCAATGTGTCAACTTGGATCAATGAAGTTGGAAGTTTGCTGATTGTACAGAAGTGGAAAGTTACCATTTGACAATTTGTATGCGGGTCTAATATAATGGAATCAACTTCAATAGTGGAGTGAAATTTGATTTTGTCAAGATATTTGTTGGCTTTATATGTGAACCAGAGACTGATCAACAGATTTCTGACTACACCACTGTCTGATGTTAAATTGTGATTGGGTTCCGGGAAGTGAAAGAATGACATATTGCCATCTTCTTGGAAGTTCACGCGCTCAGGGTTAACTGCAAATCAATTACACTACTTCAGCTACATGCATTATATTACATGTAACATCAAGTTCATGGAATAAGGAACTGTGGCAGGAGGATATTTAAACAGATTTCATAACATAGATACTGCATATGGTAGATACAATTTGAAGGATTTCCTGACTGGGAGTTGTTATGTGTCCGCCCTCAGCCCTGTATTTAACTACTATAATGGGAGGAACTTCAACGCACTATGCTTCAGTCAATTTGTATGGAAACCACATGTACATGAAGATAGGCAGTAAAACCTACCTGTGCTGAGCGAATATAAACCATCCAAACGATTAGATGTCAATCTGGTGATTATGTGTGTAAACGAGGGATCATCACCTGTCTGTGTATGGTGACGTTTACCTGATCTAGTCCGTATATCATAGCGACATTCCTATCCTACCATCAACGTCATTATGTCGGGGCTGGGATGTGGGGTCAGCTATTTCATGTGTGGTATGTGTGGACGAGGTAATGTCGCCAGTCCATATCACCTCCAGAATGGAACAACTACCCAGGCTCCATTAATCGGTAAGTCTCCTACACTTAATACTGGCTCTAGTATTCCTCATATTATTACCCCTACATCAGAATTCATGTAGTAATACTATTATGTTATTAACCAAGTGTTTTCATATTGGCCTTGTTATAGGTCCGAGGCCTGCCGTATTGGCCCGAGGCCGCAGGCCGAGGGCCAATACGGCTGACCGAGGACCTATAACCAGGCCAATATGAAAACACTTGGTTAATGACATTTTTATTAATTAACTCACCTACAATTTTTTTTATCGATTATAATACATGCATCAAGGAATATTTTAGTACAGCGACTCCCTGTATTTCTTCCTTCACAATAGGCCTATTTCCTACGATTATTATTATGTGCTTTTTGAAGTGCCATTATCGTCGGAAAGTCGACCCCCTCTAGTGAGTCTACAGTAACGCTATATCGGAAACGACGGTGACAATCGGGACGGTGAATAGGCCGATCATCCTCAACCTGGGCGTAGGTCTTCAACGTATGAAACGGAGTCAAAAAGATACAAGCAGATGAAATACTAATTTTATTTGATAAGAACGGTGCAGTAAAATAAAACCTTATAATCTGGCGTAAATTGTCCAAATCCAGTCCCGATTTGAGGATCGAAGACGTATCATGCTATGGAGACCCTAGTTTTCAACATCATTTTACAGGTGTTTCGACCGCATAATTTCTATCGGTTCTATCCATATGTGAATAACTCTTCTAGCTGCAAGTCTGACATCTTTCTGTTGTAAAATATCAATGTAGTTATCGCTTCGTTCATCAGGGCACTGCTGTAAGTGTTGGATTGCTGTTTTGACGTCTGCTTGTACTTAGCATGTCGATTTCGCGCTCGCGTCACTATAGTCTATTTCAGCATGACACCTCACTTGATTACAAGAATTGTGTATCGGCACGTGTAGCTCTATCGAAAATTATCACATAAGCCATTGAATATCCGTTCAAAGTCAGAGGAATCAGTGACATCATTCGGAGAAGATCGCGAATCGAGGATCATTCATCCTCAGCGTCGCCATGTTGAAAGTCATATTGGCCCAGCCCATATTGGCCCTGTTTTCCCGTATTGGACCTGCTTTTCCGTATTGGCCCGCCTTCCTCATATTTGCCCGGTTTGGGGTCATATCAAGCAGGCCGATTTCTTTGTATTGGATTCATATCATTGATAGTTGATTAATAATGTTGAATACATACCAAAGTTTGTGTTCTAAAATGGAAGTAAAACATATCAAATCAAGCTTCTTCACTCGGTAAGTTGGTACAAAAAATGGCAAATCTTGTTACACAAACATATTACTCCTGATGTACCCACTTGTACATGACTTTAAATTTAGAGAGTGGCTTCTTTTAGGCAGGAGGAAGGTTGGTAGATTGGCATTGCCTTTAGCTGCGATGTGTAAAAAAATATGGTGCCGCCATATTGGATTTTGCAAACATGCATGGAGTATAGATTGTCCAAGAAATATTTTTTGACATACATATTGAGTGATTTGAATTTGGGTAGATCATAGGTCTGTGGTGCCACCTAGGGGCCGAATTTAGATTTAATAAATTAATGGATTCTTTTCAGATTTTGCTATGTGAAAACTTTGCCACAAGATGCAGTATGAGATTTGCCTTTTTGTCCCCTGCCACATGTGGAGGGAACTTCCGTTATTCCATTACACATTTCTTTTCCGAACAATAACTCGAGAACTAACGAACCGATTGACTCCAAACTTGGAGAGTGTCTTATTGATGAGAGAATGGTTGGGATTGCTTTTCAGTTACAAAATGTAGGTCTGTGTAATCCAAGATGGCCACCATCAACCATCTTGGATTGTCAGCAGTTGGATCGTTACACATATTTTTTGTCCGAGCAGAAACTCCAGAACTATTGAACTGATCAACTTCTAACTTGGGCGAATGCCCAGACATTGGTGAGAGAACTGTTGGGATTGTTTTTCAGTTACCTTTGTAATCCAAAATGTCCGCCATCAGCCATCTTGCATTATCAGCAGTTGGGTCTTTACACCTTTCTTGGTATGTACATGTAATAAACCATTCCATGCAAATTTTGGTCAACTAACGTTTTTACAACATAATCACTTTTTGCAGCTCTATTCAGTTTTTTCCTGCTAACCTCATTTACTAACTAACTATATTGCATACCTTTATACCGTATCATTATCTGCACCTTAAAATTCCACTTAAGATTATTTTTTCAACAATTCTTTCTCCTTCCTGACTTCATTTCATCTCACCAACTTCACTGTCAATACTTTAAATATATGTGAATTCACTTTCTACATAAAAATCATGGCCACTGTGGGTTGCATGGCTCATCTGAGAGATCTCCATTATCAAATTCATACTCTTAATCAATGATATGGGATATCATTGACCCCGAAAAATCGACCATAGAGGTTCACGTCCCCTGCAGTAGCAGCATCACTTATGGTGGATGCAACTGGTGCTGCTGGCGGGGGATGCAGACCTCTATGGTAGATTTTGTGATTTGGCTCCACGTGGAAGTGGACATCTATTTTTGAACAGTAAAATGAGGACACCACATATTCCGGTCAAATTTGGTGTGTAAAATACCTTGCTACAGCTTTGAATTGCATTTTGTCCACCTATAGGTGGCGCCACATGTGGGTGTACCTTACTTTTCAGTTCTGGACAATGAATGCAGAAAGACTCTATGGTTATGAGATTATCTTTGCTGAATGGTCCAACTTAAAGCAGCAGAACTAGATGATGCTAAAGCTGGGTGTTGATGAGACTGATTGTGAACCTGGGGAGAGTGGCAGAATCTAAACATAAGAGGAGTGATCTACAGATAAGTGTGGTAGTTGTACATTCTGTTATTCCTTTCATATACATTCCACAGCTCTAATCCTTTGATAACAGAACAATTCATGCTTTTAGTACATGGTCCATGCATCTCACACAAGAAAGAAATACAAAGAAAATCATTTAATTATGCACTTACCGTCTGGCCATGTTCAAACATCATTTTTATACGCCCGCCCAAAAGGCGGACGTATTATGTGATGGCGGTTTCCGTCCGTCTGTCCGTCTGTCCGGTTCTCGTGTCCGGTCTATATCTGGGACAGTTTCCTATCCACAGCTCCAATTTTTGGTGAGTGGATACCCTACGGGGAGACGATGTGTCGCGTACCAAAATGAAGGTCGAGGTCACAGGTCAAAAGGTCACTGGCCTAAAAAACAGGAAATCACTGAAGTGTTCGTGTCCGGTCTATATCTGTGAACGTTTTCTATCCACAGTTGCAATTTTTTTGTGAGTGGATACACCAGGTGGAGACGATGTGTCGCGTACCGAAATTGAGGTCGAGGTCAGAGGTCAAAGGTCATTGTTGCCAAAAATCAGGAAATCATTGATCGTTGACAGTTTTCTATCTACAGTTCAAATTTTTGGTGAGTGGATGCCCTAGGGGGGGAACGATGTGTTGCATATTAAATGTAGGTCAAGGTCAGAGGTCAAAGGTCAGTGTGATTAAAAAATCAGAAAATCGTTAAAAATTTCTGTGAGTGGATTCAATAGGCGGAAATGAAGTGATGCATACCAAAAATTAGGTCAAGGTCAAAGGTCACTGACCCTAAAATTAGGATATTATTAAAAATAGCATTTTTTTGTGTCAGTAGATACATTAGGGGGACACAATGTGTCACATACCAAAATGTAGGTCAAGGTCAAAGTTCAAGGTCACTGACCCCAAAATCGTGAAATTGTTAAAAATCATGATTTTTTGTGTCCATTGAGAAATTGAGGGGAGACGGTTTGTCATGTACAAAAATTTAGGCCAAGGTCAAAGGTCAAGGTCACTGTGACCCCAAAATCAGGAAATCATTAAAAATCATGATTTTTTGTGTGCATTGATAGATTGAGGGAAGACGATGTGTTGTGTACAAAAATTGAGGTCAAGGTCAAAGGTCAAGGTCACTGTGACCCCAAAATCAAGAAATTATTAAAAGTCACATTTTCATATGCCTGTCGAAGGCGAGGTCGTGTAATGAGATGTTGCGTTCTGTCCATTCATCCATTAACATTTGTTGTCCATGCGATAGCTCTAGTTTCAAGGTATGGATTGGTACCAAACTTTGAGTATACCTTACTCGCATGGCAAAGTGGAGCCATACATATGAGATCAATTTGTCAAAGGTCTAGGTCGCAGTCCCCCAAAACTGAATCAAGCTTGGCTGACTAAATGTGTTGGAATATTGTTGGAATATTTGAAGTTCTTTTCCCTGCATTTATATGGTATTGTCCTGTGGAGTTGTCTCCCATGATTGAAACAGCTACATTAAGTTAAACTGTTGTGAAATAAAAACCATACATTTACTAATTTAACGGGAAGAGGAGTCCTTTATGAACTTCACACCTGTTTATTAACTCAAGAACAAAGGTTTACTTCATCACTTTCTTCTTCCTTCATGAAAAATTCTCTCATCTGAAAGGAATCCATTTGCAGGAAAACTACTATTTTCTTGTGTTTGACTATTGTCGATTTCAGTGTGGGATCTGTGAGCTCTCAGCTCTTGCTTCAAGGTCAACTAGTTACCAAGAGTTAAGCTCATTTTAGTATATCATTCAATATAAGATGTGATATATGTTACATTCTTATAAGCAAAAAATTGTAGACCTTTCTCTGGATTGCTAGATCAATTGGAATCAAGGCTATTAAACAACCTTGAAATTTGAACCAATGTAACTCCAGATATACGGGCGTATATTGAAGCCCCTTGGGCTCTTGTTAAACGTTGAAATAATTTGATAATAACTAATTACTTATCCACCGTTTATTTAATGGCTTGTGAAATACATGTATTCATGCATACACTGATCTACATACATACATGTACATGTATGTATTTGATGTATGTCTGATTACATTAAATATAGGAAATATCTAAATGTGTCTAATAATCAGAATTAGACTAATCCCATTAAAGGAAAGAGTACTTGTACATATACATGTATAATCAAACAATGTACAATACAGGCATCCAGATCACTAGTGACTACCATTAAACATTTTCAATAGACATGTTTTGATGCTACTTTACTAGTATTTCAGCTTAATATCGCGATCAGAATTCAACTTAAATTTTGTAATGACACATGTAAATATACAGATAAAATTAAACGATGGGTGTACATAAAGATGTATGTATTTGAGAGGCATGTTACTTAGAGTCAGACAAGTATGTGTAGTCAACTGAAGGACAAATTTTACAATAGACTTCACAAAGCAATCCTGTGATCAATAAGTAGACATAAAGCAGAAATTGGTTGACAAGGCATGATCATCAGAGATTAACTGTACCCACTAAAATGGTACACTCTACATCTACGGGTCTGTTGTGTCAAAATTTGACTGGACTCTGCCAGATAGTTAAAGGACATGTGCAAAGAAAAAATGGGTCACATGTTCATGTCTTTGAATGTGATTGGTCAGCCTTCAATGCATGACCAAGGTTTGCAGGTTGTCAAGAGTTTGTAACCTCCTCTGGGGCACCTGTGGGGTTCCCGGGTGCTTAAAGGAATAGGACCCCACCCATGGGGTTCCCAGGTACTTAAAGGAATAGGACCCTACGCATGTGGTTTTCGGTTGTGAAAAGGAATAGGAACCAAAAGTCGTGATATAACTGAAATAGTGTTGAAAGTGACGTCAAATCATATTCACTGACTGCACTGTGCAGGAAGACGCACTGCACATGTGCATTCGATCTGTATCGATTTTAATCGACATGGTGAGCATGTATCCGCATACAACAGAGATGGGAAATGCTTCCAGTATATCTTGTAATAGACTTCACAAGAAGTTTTATGCTAAAATATTACACAAGAACATACTCTACTATGTCTTGCCTTGCTATGGCCACTTTGTTCCATTTACAAGCGGATGATGCTGATTTGCCAAGTCTCGGCCATGTGCACAAAAACAGCATGCCACAATTCAACCCCAGTGCTATATAGCTGAAATATTGCTGAACGCGATGTTAAACCTTAATTCTCTCTCTCTCTCTCTCTCTCCTGCAATCAGAGGTATACATATCTGACAGTAGCCCAGGAGGTGCTATACTATCTGATGCCATGAGAATGGAGTTGAATTGAGAGAATCAGTTGTGCAGTTGATGGTCCATTTGTTTCACTGTTATGTTGGCAATAAAGTGTGGGATAGTATACACAAACTGATGGTATGAGTGCACAGTGATCATTGATCATCTCAACAACCATGCCATCCTCGCTAAAACCAGGGGTACATTGTATCTGATAGATACCTCTGGTACGCTTGGGCACTGTGTTCAGCTGTAAAGCAACATCCTGCATATATTGGCCAATCATATCACTTGTTTACTGCGACCATGGCGACAGTGACAAGTTTCGAAAACACCAAACATGTAGCTTGTGGGATATACCCGGTGGCAGATGAACACGCACATTTTCTACAACCATGAACATTAACAAATATAAAGGAAACAGAGTTTAAAACAAAGTCTATTTGAAGAAAAAATAAACCCATTCATCTACCATCAAACATCCAACAAGCCAGGCAAATGTAGGAAACACTGAAACTTTGAAGGCAGTCCACGATGTCAGTGTATCCGACCTCACCTTCCCACTGAAGGACTTCAATTGGATGAAATAATGCATGGATTTCTATAAAATTTCACGGATCGATCCATTAATATTTTATTATCATGCATGCTTGGATTAAATATTTTACATTCAGTATAATCAGCGAATAGTTTAGCACAGAAAGTAGAACCCTAACGTATTTTACCATCAGCGCAATTTTTCTAGGTCTCGTAACTGGAATGTTGGCGGAACGCGGTCTGCTATGCAAGATGGTCAAGGGTTCACCTTTGGCTCACAAATAGAAACCTTGACGTTGTGAAGATGCAACCATGCATGACAGGCCTACTATAATTGGCCACTTGGTTCCCTATACTTGTGACATAGGGAACATTTAGGGAATAAACAGGGGTTTCATTAAGGATTTGAGTAGAAGTTGAAAAGAAAGAAATAAGAGTTGCCCTACGCTGATAAACAGCTTGTATCATTGACATCCCTACTCTCCATGTTCCCCCCGCTGATTCACATCGCCAAGTTCGCGCCTCTTGGCCATAAGGGGGCGCTTTATTTGGTTACCCAATCACCGTGCCGTAATAGCTCGGAGATAACCAGATTCCTCATACTAACCACGATTGGCTAACTACCTCACGTGATCGAAATTACGTCATGCCTTCATGATAGTGAGATCACGTAATGTGGAAGCCATGCCAATATTTTGACAGCGGCATGCCCTCTTACCGCATCTCTCAAAGGAACTTTTCCCCGTCAACATTACAGTCAACATTCAATTCAAAATCTGAAACAATTGAACGGTGTTTTTACGTTACCATTCTAGGCAGCTTGATTTCCTTATATACTCATGACGATAAAGTGTGGTCTTATCAGTGGGATATTAACAACATTTACAGAGGTTTATTTGTTAATTATTTGAAGGTATCAGTAAACAAATGTTTGCAATCAGTTGACGAACCTTACTAAACAATGGAGGAAGTTATCCAAAAATCTGTTAACTCTTAACTCAGAAATTAACGTAATTAGAGCTGTTTTGCCGTCCGTTTATTGTTAGTTTTGCCGTTAACGACATGTGAACGTTTGAAAAGGGAGACAACTCATATTGCCAAGGCTCTTCCGTAAGAGTGATATTCATTGGTCATTGGTGGTTGGCCTGTGCAGAGCGCCCCCTTACGGCCAAGAGGCGCGAAATTTGCGATGTGAATCAGCTGGGGGAACAAGGAGAGTAGGGACGTCAGTGATACATGCTGAATAGTATGAGTGTAGAGTTGCCCCAGTCTCCGACCTTGAGGGAGCGAAGCGTCCGAAAGGGGGGGATGGGGGGTTGGGCGCACGAGGGCGCCACCCCCCTCTCGCTCAGAAAATTTTAGAAAATCAACAATAGAAGTGGTGCTCTCAGACAGCTTTTTAGGAGAAATTTAGACGAGAAAAGCTGATTATAAAAGCTTACTACAATTGTATAAAAGTAAAGGTATCCTAGTATGATCCACTTTCACATTACATGACGAACACGTGTTGTTGTTGTTGTTAAATTTTGCGCAAATTGGGACTTATTCAATGCCGGTCTATAGACAGAATATAACAGAAAATGATTTGAAAGTAGCCTCGAAAAAGATTTATTCATGCCAGACGAATCTGTGAATTGATAATTACCTGTTTCGTCCTTCTTTTTCGGGATTACCCCCAAAAACTCCAGACTAGCTTGACGTTTCATTTTCATGAACCTGTTGAATCTCAGCATGAAGTACAAACTCAGTGATTGGCCGAATAACGGTACCGAAGACATCATTTTTTGGGGCAGTACCAGCCAATGATTAATATCGTGTTTCATTTATATTCGTCTATTTCGGTAACAAGAGAACCACGTGGAACTGGTGGAGAACAGCTGGAAAATGTGGTCATTCAGCAGAACGAATGGTGACAATTTCATCAGACAAGGCGGTACTTGGACAGCCCAAGAAGTGTGCCATTAGATTAGGGACCTGGCGGCCACTGGATTTGAGAATGACACACACTAAAAAATGACAATATTAGAATAGGTTTCGCAAATTTGCGAAATGCCGTCGCATGCGACAGGTGACGGCTTTTATTGAAACCACTGATAAACTTTGTCATGTGATGTGCATCATGTACCTTGTCATTTGCAATATTATTTACATGCATACATTCTAGTACTGTAGATACTTGAGTCATCTGTCCGCTAATACATTGTGATAACTTTAATCTTTAATCACTCGAGCCAAATAAGTCTAAGTCTAAAATAAAGTTTTACTATTTCATTAAATTAAAATTTAAATGTAATTGTCACCGAAAAAAAAAATACTTTATAATATTTTTATAATTAAAAATTTTGCATGAACAAGCAACATTTTGACAAACTAGGTCAACATTTACATACATGTAGCGGTGTTGAATGCAGTTTAATGAAAAATGATCTTGAGTGAACATGTGGATCTCATGATGACATGACTTGTGCCCTTTACATTCTACAGTGTTACATTGATGATTGATTACATGTAGGTTTATATATATACCAGTACTGTTAGACTGATGCTGGGATATGGGACTGTAAGTGAGAATGTAGGACATGCTGTAATTATGAGGAGCTGGTCTAATTATCCCTGCAGGTACATATTCATCTTCTGCCTACATTATTGCTGTGTTAATTTACCGACTGGTTGCTCATCCTGTACCATAGCCTCCAGGCTCATACAATGTTCATCAGACAAGTTTATGTGTACAATATATTGGTTTGATGGCCTAATTTGTGAGGGTTTGCACAGATAATTGTAATGGACAGAAGCTATAAGATAATTTGTGAGAAGTTCTGGTAAGGTGTTTAAAGTTTGTGTTCTGTATGTGGGAGCTGGGAGAGGGGTGGATTAATAGGACAAAGTTATATTGTTAGAACAATAATTGTGGGATGATTAAGGTAGATCTTGGATGAGTACATACATGTAGAAATGTGTACAGTTTAAAAACTGTGTACAGTATAGAAACTGCAGTATAGAAACTGTGCAGTATAGAAACTGTTTACAGTATAGAAACGGTCATGTCTGTAGAGTAATAATTTTGAAACATTTGAAGTGAACATGCTAAAGTGGCATTAACCTCACAAGAGTCTCAACTTCAAACATGAAACTTCAAAGACCGTTTATGTGACAGCATGGTGAAGTTTTGAAGATCAGAACTGACACTTGAAAACTATCAGTGTGTTATTGATGTTCTATAGGGTACAGTTTCACAGCTTAAATACTCTTAGCCAGGTAATGTCGCATATCCCCAAAGTTGTACTTGGACAGATGATAGAGGGCAATGGGTAACAAACTTTGTTGTAATGTGACCTTGCTCGGGACCCGAGAAATTTGGACATTTCAAATGACAAGTATGGTTTACCTACAATGTCCAATTTTACAGTGGATCAACTTGCACTTATGGAAGATTATCTCCCTTGTTCATAAATGTAGGAGAGCTGCAATTCACTCTTCTGACTTGAGACAAAGATGGAGAATGACCTGATCCAATGCATAACGACTTGCTGTTGTTTTTTTTGTCAGTAGATTATCTCGTTTTCACATTCCCAGAATTGAAATTAAGATAATCATGTACATGTGTGTCATTCTTGTACGGTTGGGTGGGTTAAGGTTCAGGTTCAGGTTCAGGTTCCTGTTGCTTCAATGCATTTTGCTGAGAAGCAACAGGAACTTGTTATAAACATATTTTATTGCAAATATTGCAATAGGATTAGGTACAAGTTCTTACAACTTGCTAGACCTCTCCAGGAACTTGATAATGTGATGTCTAGCACTGTAATATCACTTGTCTTTATTGCACCATGTAAGCGTCCCGTCTATGTCTTGTGCGCTGTCCTCAGTGTTTTATAGGGTGGATGGAGGGTGTCTGGTTCCATGCTGCTTCAAAGATTTCTTCTTTGAAGTAGCAGGAACACAACTGGGCTGGGTGGTGCTTGGTTGGTTCGTCGTGATATAGTTGAAATATTGTTGAAAGCAACGTTAAATTCTATTCACTCACTCACTCATTCTTGTACAACCAGAGACATGTACTACAACGTCTCTGGCTCAACATTCGTAGTATGTCATACGTTATTCATGCGGTTGAAGAGTCATGTGAGAGGGTGAAGAGTCATGTGAGAGGGCGAAGAGTCATGTGAGAGGGTGAAGAGTCATGTGAGAGGGCGAAGAGTCATGTGAGAGGGCGAAGAATCATGTAACCTAGTTCATATCAACCAATGGCAGTGCCATTTGTATCTCTGATAGGCAAATCAGAATAATGATGTAATGAGATATGGAGGATTTCCGTCAGGTGATGTTATCCTGCCAAAGTGATAGATGGTATTGCATGTGTGTTTGGACATCTAGGAAAGTCTGTCAGTACTCATCCAGGGGTACTTTTCAGTGACAGCATCTACTGGAGAGCTTGCACAGGGCATAGCTGTGACCTTATATATGACTGAATGCGACGTTAATTAATTATCTCTCTCTCTCTCATATATATAGATGATGACGTACATTTCAGGTTGATCACTATAGTCAGAGACTGGGAATGGAATCTGCTACTGGGTTGTTTGGTTCATTGTAGAATCGCTTTAGTTTCCCTGATCTCATTGATTCGCTTTGAATCAGTGACTCGTAACTAACTGGTTCACAATGTCTGCCATACCTATACTTCGCTCCAACGAACAATGATCAATAGTTGCACCTATATACTGCACAATACATAATATGTTCAGCATGAGGATTTTCTAATCTGTGTGTCAGATGTTCGTGATGGTTTTGCTCCAATACTCATGATCATTGAATTGTACATTACCTGGCAATATTAGTATGTCTGGCAGTGAAATGTGTACTTTTCAAATTAATCTGATAAGTTAGTGCACACAGACTTGAGATAGGCACACTCAGTCATAGGATCATCTCAAAATATCTGATGTTTGAATTCCTTTGATCTACAGAGTTATTGAACATCCTGAAAGGTTCTATTGATTTGGTCAGAATCAGACATATTTGCAGCAGATTGCCTTTTCTAGTCATTCAGTAAGGGGAGATAACTCCAATGACCATCTGTTGTAATGAAAGCCAGCTATATCAGAATTCAGAAATACACACATGTAAAATACTGTGAACACATGCAGTCACATTAGTGTGCTGTGTTGCTCTATGAATTATCTGAAGAGGATTTATAGTCTTAGTCTCAGTATCTTAACAAATCATGTTATTAGAGCTCATTTATATGTCCGGAATATTGTGTCATAAAAGTAGCAGTTGGCCATTTATAATGCAGTACAGGTAGGCGTGCAGTCCTCTGCTGTGGTGGTCCTGCTCATTGAATGATTAGCTTGTTATAACACGAAGTTTATTAATGTTGTACATATAGTTATGAATGGTCTGTAGTGTAAATACTTTTGGCATAAATACAGATCTTCTATATGGCATACTATGTTAGTTGTTTTCCATATCTGTGGCCAACCTCTGATGATTCTGATATGTATGTTGATTATAAACATGTTCTATATATGAACATATAGGGTATTCCTCTGTCAAAATATGTCAGTGGGAATAGCTGATTCTGTGAGAATACAGTAGGGATAAAGCACCAATCATTCTGTACTAATTGACTGGTCTGTCACATACCTTGTGACATAAGCTTACTCTACAAAAACTGTGGATAATTAGTAAGCTTCATGCCTTTGGTGGTATAATTTGATCAGCTGCATTTGAGTTTTTAGCACAGACATGATTTTGCTAGTCCCAGACAGTGAAATAGTGTGTGAAAGAAAAACAAGAGCCCAAGGGGCTTTAATATACGCCCGTATATCTGGAATTACATTGGTTCAAATTTCAAGGTTGTTTAATAGCCTTGATTCCAATTGACCTAGCAATTATGAGAATGTAACATATATCACATTTTATATTGAATGATAAACTAAAATGAGCTTAACTCTTGGTAACTAGTTGACCTTGAAGCAAGAGCTGAGAGCTCACATATCCCACACTGAAATCGACAATAGTCAAACACAAGAAAATAGTAGTTTTCCTGCAAATGGATTCCTTTCAGATGAGAGAATTTTTCATGAAGGAAGAAGAAAGTGATGAAGTAAACCTCTGTTCTTGAGTTAATAAACAGGTGTGAAGTTCATAAAGGACTCCTCTCCCCATTAAATTAGTAAATGTATGGTTTTTATTTCACAACAGTTTAACTAAATGAAGCGTTTCAAACATGGGAGACAACTCCACAGGACAATACCATATAAATGCAGGGGAAAGAACTTTGAATATTCCAACAATATTCCAACACATTTAGTCAGCTAAGCTCGATTCAGTTTTGGGGGACTGCGACCTAGAGCTTTGGCAAATTGATCTCATATGTATGGCTCCACTTTGCCATGCGAGTAAGGTATATTCAAAGTTTGATACCAATCCATACCTTGAAACTAGAGCTATCGCATGGACAACAAATGTTAATGGATGAATGGACAGAACGCAACATCGCATTACACGACCTCGTCTTCGACAGCCATATGAAAATGTGACTTTTAATGATTTCTTGATTTTGGGGTCACAGTGACCTTGACCTTTGACCTTGACCTCAATTTTGGTACACAACACATCGTCTTCCCTCAATCTATCAATGCACACAAAAAATCATGATTTTTAATGATTTCCTGATTTTGGGGTCACAGTGACCTTGACCTTTGACCTTGGCCTAAATTTTGGTACATGACAAACCGTCTCCCCTCAATTTCTCAATGGACACAAAAATCATGATTTTTAACAATTTCACGATTTTGGGGTCACAGTGACCTTGACCTTTGACCGTGACCTACATTTTGGTATGTGACACATTGTGTCCCCCTAATGTATCTACTGACACAAAAAATGTTATTTTTAATAATTTCCTAATTTTGGGGTCAGTGACCTTTGACCGTGACCTAATTTTTGGTATGCATCACTTCATTTCTGCCTATTGAATCCACTCACAAAAAATTAGAAATTTTTAACGATTTCCTGATTTTTCGATCACACTGACCTTTGACCTCTGACCTTGACCTACATTTAATATGCAACACATCGTTCCCCCTAGGGCATCCACTCACCAAAAATTAGAACTGTAGATAGAAAACTGTCAACGATCAATGATTTCCTGATTTTTGGCAACAGTGACCTTTGACCTCTGACCTCGACCTCAATTTTGGTACGCGACACATCGTCTCCACCTGGCGTATCCACTCACAAAAAATTGCAACTGTGGATAGAAAACGTTCACAGATATAGACCGGACACGAACACTTCAGTGATTTCCTGTTTTTTAGGCCAGTGACCTTTGACCTGTGACCTCGACCTTCGTTTTGGTACGCGACACATCGTCTTCCCGTAGGGTATCCACTCACCAAAAATTGGAGCTGTGGATAGGAAACTGTCCCAGATATAGACCGGACACGAGAACCGGACAGACGGACGGAAACCGCCATCACATAATACGTCTGCCTTTTGGGCGGGCGTATAAAAAGGATTGCTCAGAGGTCAAAGTTTGCTGGCTCGATCTCCTGTTTGCAGGGACTGGACAAAAGGAGTTGGCATGTAACTACATATACCAGACAGTTTTAATCTGTGTGACATGTATTCTTCATAATCTCCACATACCTTACAAGTCAGATGGTTGCAGAGGGTAACCTAAGGCATGCAGCACGATTATACTCCGCAATGCAGCTAGGGTACCATACTTGTGATGTTGAAAACGGGGTTACTGTGCATGTATGTACAGTGGAACCATATACAAGTCTTCCATTGGCCATCTCTCTACTCTAGAAATGGAAGACTTGTATGATAGAGCAGGCCTCGAAATTTCAAAAATTTGCGTAACCCAAAAATAGTTCTGGGTCACAATGTTCACGTAACCTATTGTTCGGTTACGTAGGACTAGGTTGCGTAACCCATTGGTTACGTAAACAGGTTAGCCAAATTTTTTCTGGAAATGAAGAAAATGTGTATTATATATTATTATATATATATTATTACAATAAAATACAAAATTGTTTTGAGAGTCCTTGAAACACTAAAGTCATCGTGAAATGACCACTTGTGGAATATTTTTATATTCACAGAGTCAATTTTCGCTTTTGAGCCGTTTTGCATATCGAACCTGCGGTCCGGAGGATCCGGAGATAAGAAATTACTGCATTCACACATTTCCATCCACTTCCGTGTGCGTGCTGTCCCGCGCTGTAGAATTGACCCGCATTTGATTGGATGAATTCAGGCTTTGTATGTTGGGAGTTGTGTCCCCTTGATATCGCATGCTTCCGTTTTTTTGCGCCATCAGAATGTCAGTTTTTTTCGTTTCGAACCTCCATGTTTTTCTTTCTTTCTGATGCAAAATCACACGTTCATGATACTAATTCCATAATAAAAACGTGTATAAACTCCGAAGCATGATTCGAAGATACCATAGAGGAGAAATATAGACCGGTAAGGCAACGATTGATGACTGTCACTGGGCCGGTCGCCCAGACATTTTCAATGGCACTCGTCATACCGTAGCGCAAGTTGATTTTTTACGTAACCGATTATTCGTTCTGCAGAATTTACAACCACGTAACCGACACGTAACCGATCGTTTCGGTTACGCCAAATTTCGAGGGCTGTAGAGGCACGGGATTATGAAGGAGAAGCACCAATGCTGGATACTGATTGGTTGACTTGATCAATAAGGTGTGAACTAGTAAAAAATTAAGTGGAAATCATGGCTGTACCTCTTGATTGTCCAAATACATACATGCACATGGCATTGTTTAAGTCCCTGGAAACCAGGGGTTGAAATGTTCAAAAAATTTTACCTGTCCCAGGTGACAGGTAATTTTTTTTCCTACCTGTCTCCTCTAGATTCTACCTGTACAAAGCAATGTGGTCTGAGACGGACGAGATATACCACTCTGTTAATAATTCATGACGTACAGCTGGTTGAGTAGACATTCATTTTTTCATCTTTAACACATAATTATGTTGTTGACTGGTGACTTAAAAGTTTCTTTAATTGTTACTCAAGACTGTCACTCATGAATTATTGATTTAACAAGTATGAACATTAACGATCACAAAGTGTATGTTTCTTTGTTTTCAGCAATTTACTTATTTTCCATAATAAAAATTCAAAACATTACATCATTTGATTAAGTCAATAAATTCATGAATTTTAAGCAAACTCACAATGTGTTTGTTATTTTATCCAAGTTACTTCTGCCAATCCAAAATGAAATATTGCATGATTTACTTTATGAATAAACTAATTAACTGCAATTCTACCAACAAGTGTTTGTTATTTTGTTACCAAAAATTGAAACAAACTTATTGCTTGATTTGTTCCATAAGTTTATTTTAACATCTTCAGAATGAATTTGGTGACTACTAGATTTAATATACCGTACAACATGCATTCTTGTTGACTGTTTCCTGCATGATCAGATCAAATTATATTAATCTGTGTTGTAGCAGACAACATAAACTATCTGATGAAATATTTCACATTTTGAACAAACATATGTTCACCAGTTGACTTCACAGTGTCTTTAGAAATCAAAGAGTCTAGAGAGAGTCAGTCCAGTTGTTTGGTCCAGTTTGTCTGAGATCTGAATGTCCGCGATTTTTTGATTTTTTTTCCTGTTTCATTCACAGTCGCCCCCCCAGGATTGTTGGTCGTCTTATTTGATGCAGATTGCCTAGTTCCACTCTGATTCCCATCCTGCGTTGATGAAGAATGGGGCCTTTTGAGAAAACGATCCATTTTTGTGCGAAGTAGATACAACAAAAAACCATACTACGTACACTTGCGCATTCGAGGGAACCCCACACATACTGATGACATCAAACACAATCTCGGCGGGAAAACCCCTCCCATGGCATGACATAGTACGCAAGATAGACCGGCCTTTTTGGTTTTCGCGATATGCGGTAATAACAACAACACGCATTCACTGCAAGTTTTCCGAGACAATTCGCAGATAATAAACTGGACGTAGCCCGGATTTTTAAACTTTACTGAACTAAGTTTTACATTGCTGGCGACAGGTGAATATTTTTTTTAGCTGTCGCCGACGAAAATTACCTGTCGACGACAGGTAGACACGTGGACTTTTCGAACCCTGGAAACCTGCTTTTGCAGACTTGTGATACAGAAAACTTGCTTTAAATGATGTCGACCATACTAACGTAATAATGAGTCTCCTTGTTTAAGACATCGGACTTGACTTGACAATTTACCCTGTAACCAAGCTGGCACTATTTTCCGTGATAACCTCTGTGTGAGATACATGAATACAATATTGAATTGCCTTACATACATTGTACATGTACCAAATTGAATTGTTCATAATGGGGAACAACTCTTCGAGACATCTTGCATATACATTCAGTACTTTGTTCCGTGCTGCCTTGAATGGCTGGGAGTCAACAATTTCAAAATAAATCATATTCAATTGTCCTTTGATCACACTTTATATTGATATGAACAGTGATTATGTAAGCCTACATAATGTGTGTATAAACATGTATGATTTAGTTAGGTCAGAATGCTGTCTCGTCAGAATGCTCTGGTGCTGAGGGAGTGAAGTGTGCCACGCTAGCTGAGCTGCCTAAACACTGACTCATCAGCGTACATACTGCAGCATGGCAGTGGACTGCCCTAATAGCATAACCAGCAGTATTTCCTTTGTGCCTATATCCTATTGGGTCATATCAGGGTAGGACAGCAGGATAGGCTGGCGAACAGGTGGTACATTTATTCATTAATTCTTATTAAGATATGCGGGGCTTGTGGGCTGACCTGAAATCATTCAAACATGTGCGATTCAATTGATTTCCAGTCAGACGGTTTAAATATTTTGCCAGTGCTCACCGTATTTTTGTAATGTGTTCTTTGTATGTTTGAAAATATTGAAGCTTTGTTAATGACCATACAGATTCAGGATTGGGTCATTTAATACCAAATTTCATATATATATATATGAAGGCTATCAGCTTGGATGGGCAACTGGTTTAAGTGTAAGGATTAATGTGAAAAGGCAGATTGAAGGTGTGATTATAAAGGTGTACACTCATCTACTTGTTACTTGTACTTCTAGTGCATGTGTTCATATTCTGCAGGTGTGTTTGTTGTATATTTTGATCCCTTGTGCGGTAGTGTTCACTGTTCAGAAGAAGAAAAAAAACACAAAAGAAGGAAAAAAAAAGATTGTAACATAATGTTTGCTCAACATTTAAGTCTCTCCATGGCCAACAACTGCCTTCAAGTGAAGTCAGTGGTTTAATGCCTGTCCACTGGGGTAATATGAAGATTTTTGCAGCTTCATGCTAAAATGTGCCAAGCAACAGCAAGTGTATGCGATTCTTGCTGATATAACATTGTGTTGGTAAAGAGTTCATGTGCTACAAAGTTCAAACACTCTTTGAGTTGAGGATGTGTCTGTCAGTTGATTATCTCCGTGCCTTCCTAAATAACATCCTCTTACATGAACCAAACATCCCCCAACTTGGTGGAATGGGGTTCAAATAAGTTAAAAGAGTTGGGAAAGAAAAATTGTCACTCATTTGATTGTACATCTTTATTGTACATGTCTACTGTGCAAACTCCTATATGCACATAACTTCCTCCTGTACTAGTTACATGTATGTGTAATGTCCTTCAAATATTCTGATATTCAATAATTGTGCTACAAGTAGAGTATACCTCTAAACCTTCTTTGACACACAGTACATTATGTTGTACCAGCTTAAAGTACCATTTTACAGATGTTCACACCTGTGTGATTGTGTGCTGTAAAGTTTCAAAATATACGTTTAGCTTTTATTTTTCTGTCAAAACATCATTTTGTATTCTGATGCGTTTCTGTCATTTGAAAATAGCTGTATAAGCTGCCTTTGGGAATCACTGAGGCATGTAATCCAAGCTTGCCTGTTCATTTGACCTGGTGAAATATGTTAAGAATCATAACAAGAGATGTGACACAGATTCCCTGAGCTCACCTGTTAAAGTTGGATTGTGTCAATCAATGTCAATATACAAGGCTCCCAACTGCAGTCCTGAGTTTGATATTTGAATTTCTGATAGCACCTGAAAATAGGATGTCACTGCATATCTAAGACCCGCCCCTGGATCATGTCAATCACTGTCAACAAACCTCGTCGCTACATGTGATGAGGCTGTCTTTGTATTAACATTGAGGGCATCACCACCTTGTTAAGCTCCATCTTATCATTAAACTGGGTCGTGTCAATCGTTGCCATAGTGATCGATTGACATTGTCAGAATAAACATGTACATGTAACATGTTGAATCACTGATGTTGAATTTTTTTTTTCACCTATTTTGCAGCACCTGAAAAGAGGGTGCCACCCGCTGGCTCTGAAGCCCCGCCCCCAAGTCCAGTGGCAGCTGCCAGCACAATGGCATCCAGCCGGGAACTGTATAGTTTCCTGGTGGAGGCGGAGTTAGAGCACTACCACAATGCTCTACGGAACGAACTGAAGATCACCTCGAGTCACCAGCTCAAATATGTCAAAGAGGAAGACTTGAGTGGTATAGGAATGACCAAACCTGAAATGAGGCGACTCAAGAAATACTACAAGAAAGAATATCCACAGGGGATAGAACGAATATATAGGGTAAGTGAGAATATTACTTAATTAGTTATCTAGTTCATTAATTATCTATATATGTGGTAAACTGATTACAGTAAATTCATGTTTAGCTTTGTAGAAAATGAGTATTCTGTCAGACTATGATGATGATGTTGGAACATCTGTGAAGATGCTCAGGTTAATCCTTCAAAAGTTGGTGGAGAGTGGGGAGACAGATTGATGAGCAACCTCAGGTTTTTTTACTCGGCAGTTTTTTTTGAAAATTTAATTAATTAACAGTGATTCAAGGTGAATTACAGTTGGTCGACTCAGCATTCTTGTGATATTGACTTGTGTAGACTGTCAGTATGTGAGATGTATCAATAATTAAGGGCCAGACTACTTCCTTTGTGAGTAACCATGTGGCGTGCTGGGCTATGTTATAGCGATGATGTCATCTGTGAACATGTACTTCCATACTCACATGTCAGCATGTGCAGGATAGCCTCACAATTTAAGGTCAGACCACAGACAACATGTGCATACAACATATAGTATTGGCTGAAATCGAGTGGTTATATGGAACAAATATGGCCAGAAATGAACATACAATGTATCAGTTTCAGATATTAACAGAAGAGTTTCAATTAGTAACTCTACTTGACAATAAGAACATAAGTATGAATGTTGTTTTAGAGTACACATGTATAAGGAAGTTGACATTTCAGTTTGCTTGATTGTGTGCACGAATCATGACAATGCTACCTTCGTATCAGTTTAATTGTTGTTAATTATGACAGATTTGAGTTGATTTAAACTGTCCTAGACCTGTCTGTTACATGTAATTATGATTCTAGTGACATGTATCACTTTGTGTCACACACAGGAAGTTGTTACAGGTAATTTACATGTATTCCAGGTAACACTTCTAAGGACAATTGTATGCCCCACCAACCATAGTTGAATGGACATTATATTTTGTCTTGTCCTTCCAACCATCAGTCTTTCTGTATGTAATGCCTAAATTGTCAGCAGTGAGCAAGATATCTTGAATAAGTTAATCAATCTTCATGAAAGTTCACAGGTAAATATATATACTGTCCAATGATGTGGATCCAAAGGTCATGGTACCCTCAATATCTTCAGTTATGCTTCATTGGTAGGAGTTCACTGATATGTTTCCCTTGTGGATTTGAGAAGGCTATTGACTTTGGGGGTACATGTAAACCATGTCTAGTCAAGGTGACCCTACAATATCTTACAGTGCTTTACTGCTGTCCACAGATACTTGTACATGTATGTTACCTATGTTGACCCGTCAAAAGCATATTTATAATATTGAAATACATGTAGGTCAAAAGTCAATGTCGCTGTTCCCTGCAACTTACAAGTTTGAGTTACTATTTACCTATTTTTACCATAATTCTTTACCTGTAGTACATATATGTTGTTCACATTATGACTTCAATAATGAACTGTTGACTAATCATTCTGGAGTGCAAAGGTCATTGTTATGTCAGTTAACATTCTAATTGCATGTATACTGGGGCATATGTGTTCCTGTGGACGCATTGCTCTAGTTTTAATTGCGTTTCATTGAGAAAAGTCAAAGTCATGGGCGCAACAACTCCCTCCTTTCATATTCTCTCTGGCTCTAGCTTTATGCATCTAAATTTCCCAAATTACCAACACATGAGTCAAGATTTAGTGATAAGAGGCTTTAATTGGCGGCACGTTTGTCATGGATACATACAAGTAGTGAACTTTTGCATAGGTAAACAAGACAATGTTTAACTTCAAGGATACATGCATATTTTAATAAGCTCATTAGAAATATACAGATTTCATGCACAAGCACATTATTACATATATATGACAATTGTCGCTTGAATACGAGTACACGAGTATGCTAGTTATATACATGCGAGTTATATAATTACAGAAATAAGGAATCATGCATTTAGTATTTCAAGTGAAATGTGTTACAAATATAAAGGCATGCAGTAAACGAATACAAGAATATATATAAATATTTAAATGAGACATAAAGTCGAATATACTGCATAAACCTTATAGCCCACCTTTGATATGTATGTATAATAATGGTTGATAAAAGGGTTGGGCGGGCGGGAAATTTCAGAATAACATACAGTCCTAGACAAACGAACTCGAGTGAAGTGTGAAACCAAAACACCAGCATAAAGGCACCCAGCTTGGGTCCGCGCGAAAATGTGTAGTCACAATAGAAGGTTGCTAAGTGGTCAGCGTGTAGTAATTAAGTATTTTGGCGCTCCAAAATAAGCCAATCGTGTAGTGGCCTTTGCCGCATGTGACTAAAATTTATAGTCCTTATTGGCCATCATTCCTTGTCATGGTTCGTCAGACAAATCCAACCCATGACAGAAGACGAATTCGTCTAAGATCAGTCATTTATAGATAGACTTTGCGAACATCCCTCATGACCTTTCCGAATATGCCAATATTTGAGAAACTTAGAAGTCAGCAATGTTTCATATATTTCATCCCCTTTGAACTGAAGTTGTGAGTAGCCATCATTGTTTTGACTGGAGAGACGCCTACGTGTCCTTTCAGTGAGCACATGAAAGATACCGTTCTCCAGCGTATTTCCACTATAAAGTCGGCTTGTCTGTGAACCCGGCGAAACAAGCTATAACGCCGCCCGTTCGTTGGCTGTTACTTTAAAAAGTTTCCAGAAATAACTGTACTGCTCCAACCTGAGTGCAGGGGCTGGTACAGAGTATACAGACCTGAATTGGAGGATGTTTCTCAAATTTGGTATGTAGGTACCTCGCCTCAAGATCTCGCTTGGGATTGGTTTTCATGACGATCCACCTGTAGGTGGTGCCAACTGGGGATCAAGTTAAAATTTGAATTCTGGACAATAACTTTTAAAAAACTGAACGGAATCTTTTCAAATTTGGCATGTGGGTACCTCGCCTCATGATGTCGCTTGGGATTGTTTTTCGCTCCAATTCGCCTGTAGGTGGCGCCAACTGCGGGCAAAGTTCAATTTCGTTTCCGGGCAATAACTTATGAAAAACTGAAAGGATTTTCCCCAAATTTGGTATATGTGGGTACCTCGCCTCATATCAGTATCTCACATGGGATTGTTTTTCGAGCAATCTGCTTTCAGGTGGCGACACCTGGGGGCCAAGTTGTTATTTTATTTTAGTTTGGAAATGGGAACCCAGTTAATCTTTTTCACAAACATAATGTTTGAGCTTAGCTCCCATGTCATGGCATCCGACTATCTCCCATGTGGTGTTTGTACTGCGACAGTCTGGCAGAAAATGACACATGAACTGAATGACATGCTATACAAACATATCCCCATAAAATTCATTCTGACTATTGTTATCAGTCCTTTCCATGAAAGGCAAGCGATCGCTCTCGCTCTCGCCCACACACGCCCCGAGAGTTCCAGGCATCCGATTTGTCGCTCGCCCATATCGGCCGCTAAAATCCAGCATTGGATAAACTTTCTGTTAAGCGACTCGGCATCGCCTCACTTGCTTGTGTTTGCATGCTTGCTTTTGAAGTGAAAACGGAAGTACATTTGGGAAATTCTGCAGAACATGCGCAGTCGACACAAAGTGACAACCAAAGGTATTTATGTAAAGTCGAACGCAATTGGTGTTCACACACGTTCATTGGTCCGTGGTGCAGTGAAATTTTTCCCCTCTCGCCATGTGTTCTGTAACCTTGACAACAAGCGTGTGCTTGGACTTCAGTTCAGCCATGTTTTTCACTGTGACACCCGAGGTGGTTTTGCTGTCTTCTTGATTTTTTTATTCGGAATAAATATGGCAGAAAGTGTTCTTACAAAAGGGAACAGACTTGAAATTAAGACTTTCAAAAACTGGGGAACTGCCGTACAGACAAATATTGGATTCAATACTGATCAAATGGATGACGGTCGAGAGTTAGCTAGTGAGCTTTATTACTGTCTGTCTCACATTACGACGCAATGTCGTTTTCATGGATTTATCAGTTAATATAACACATTTGCTGTCGAACTCACAATATATTCCAAACTCTATCTTTCTTTGTCATCAAAAATATTTCCCTGACATGCGAAATTGTTTAAAAAATCTTCAAAGCTTGTTCGTCCGAGCAAGTGGATGTTGTATACCCAATAATGCTGACGACCGGGCAAGTCCATTTTCGCTCATAGGAGCCGGAGAGTTGTTGAGTGCTGATGTTTCAGTGTGAATATCCGGAATGAGTTACTTCCCCTAGCGCAGTGCCTCTCCTGTGAGTGAAAATGAACTTGCCGGTTGGTTTCACAGCAAGGTACGTCGGTTGCTCGGAAAAGACAAGCTTTGGAGATTTTTTTTAACAATTTCGCATGTCAGGGAAATATTTTTGATGTCAAATAATTACACAGATAGAGTTCAGAATATAGTGTGAGTTTCAAAAGCTAATGTGTTATATTAACTGATAAATCCACGAAACTGACTTTGCGTCGTAATGTGAGACAGACCGTAGTTTCTCCAGCAGTATAATATTTGGCATCACTCACCCTACACGAGTGATAGCTCTCCCAAACATTTTCAGGCGAGTGATTGTTAGGAGAGCGATAGCTCACCCAGGCCATTTTAGGAGACTGATTCGTAACTCTCTCAAGATTTGCTCATGTCAAGGACTGGTTATTAAATTTGTTAATTACGGTATGATGTGATACAAGAAATGAGGCTGAGTGATTCATGTCGATGATCATGCTTTCTTAGACCCGATAAACCTCCAGAAATGGTGGCAAATTTTGGGTGGCCCTGCAAACGACCGTTGAAAGAGTGACACAGTTGGATTGAGACCGTTTCTGAAAACCAGCATGTTACGGTATTATCACTCAGTGATAAAATGTTTTGAATTTCAGAAAATATTTGAACAAATATATACCAATTTGTTTATTTTCATAACACTGCAAATTTTAAATGCACATCCGAAGCCTGTTTTATCAAATGGTCCGAGTTGGCTGTTGCCATCATGGACACTGACATAAAACTCTGGAAATGAATTAGAACATGACTGAGTTGTACCACAAAAAGTATATAATAGAATATCCCTTTATAGTTTGCTTATACCTCGAAGAGTTGATGTATACTGAAAAACAATGAATTGGCAATGCATGGCGTCCTCAGCTCTACAGATTTTAACTCTTTGCCCCATGATGATGCTATATGACGCCTGTTTCTGCGCCATAGAGTGAATGCTGGTCTGTCCCATAGACCCTTTAGAATGTTCACACGTAAACTGTCACATACAAAACAATTATGTGGAGCCACAGGTACATGTAGGCCTACATTGTATAACTATATATTTTTTACCTTCTCATGAAAAAGGATTTGATTTAGCATATTTAAAACTGCTTGACATAATTGCTAACGAGTTAAAGTAATGAATTTATTTATTTTTTGTGGCGTCACATTCAGTCATTATGGAATGGAATGGGGTGTCAACTAGCATCATTACGGGGCAATGCTAGCAACCCCGTATGGAGCAAAGATTTAAGGGTCGACGATCTGACAATCGCAAATTCTGACTAAACTGGATGCATCGCCGGGTGAATGGTGTAAACTACTTTATTGAACAGAAAAGTCATTTGTTTTTTATCTCGATCTACATGTAGTTTCATTAAATTTTTGTGTACATTTATCAAGAATGCTGCTTTTGTTTTTCTGTAGTAAGTAGCTTGACTTGGGTCTCGGAGACTCAACTACAAAAATGCAGAAAAAAGAAATAAAATAAAATTTGGGGCGAGAGAATATTTCGGGGCTGGCTGTGATGCTAAACAAACATTTGTTTTTAACCAGCCTAATCTCACAATAGTATTTTGAATCGGTTGTAAGAAAACAGACCTTTTCATTGGTCATTCAGTGGGTTACAGAATATAAACAGTCACCCATATTTTCAGCTAAAGGCATGTAAAATTGAGGCTTGAGTGCGCCAGAACATTCCTTCACAGAACAGAATAATTCAACTCATTTCAATCACCAGATGTCCATAGTCCGGAGAAACCGGATAGATTTTGGATTTTTTGTGCACAAATGCCACAATTAGAAGCAAATAAAAAGAAGAATATAGTGATATGATGCCTACCCAATGGGGGCCATCAAATTAGAAGAAAACAAATAATTGAACTTGATATACATGTATAATCCCCCCCCGAGTTATAGGTACATGTATGTATGATAGACTGAGAATCCATGGAAAAAGTTGAATACACATGTAACTGAAACACCACTGTCTTCACTCTGTCATCTTTATTTAACCACCTGATGTATGTACTTGTATGTTGACTCTAAGAGAAATAAACTTTCTCAATTTTATATGTGTTGGTTAAACCAGGACAATATATGATTGAAGTATGTGAAGTGTAACTGATTAACTGCAGTATCAAATTACCTCTTGTACATAGGGAAAATCTGCATGAAATTTCATCTGAATCTTATGAACTGTGAATATCAAGGCATATTGAAGTCGGCCTACTTTTTCCACTCTTATTTACATGTATATATATACATACTGAAAATGCACACATTGTTAACACATGTTGGGAAAACATTACATGTTTCTGAAAGTTGGTTATGAAAACATTTTGACAGACATTTTGTAAATTCTCACCCAATCATTACCATGGTGCTCTCAAACACACAAGTATGCGATTTCCAGATGTTTAGTCTAAAACAGTGATATCGACGCTTTTCTCGAATGACCCAGTCAATCTTCAGATTTCTACATCTCAAATTTGATAGGAAGCGGAAATGATTCAATGTAGTGAAGTGTTAGAATTTGAGTAGTCCGGGTTGATACATGTATATTGTAACAATTACAATACATGAATATCCAGGGTTCAGAATTTGTTCCCCAGAGGATCATACACAATGTAGCTATACTTAAACTTCTCTGAAATTGAGAAATTTTAAATGTTCCACCTTTCATATGTATCTACACCTTGATCTCAAATTGTGCATTACTGTTGTCACAACCATGCTCGGACATCGTAAAGCCAAAAAAGTAAGTTATTTATCTGTTGTTATGTTAAAATAATACTCCAGGGATAGATATTTGATGGTAACATAAATTGAACCTAATTTTAGGTCACAGCAGTGATTTGTGAGCATACAGTAATTTCTAGTTTCATCTCAGTACAGTGGTAAAGATTACAGACACATGTACATGTGTAAATGTTCCTGCCGGGGATTTACAGACAAACTGTTGTTTTCAAGTAATGAATCCTTCATCTTTTCAATCACATGATCAAGTATGCTCGAACAAATAACATTGTAAGTAAATTCTTCATTCTGACTATTGTACATGTAACTTCACATTTTATTGATGTAGGTATATACATCTGTACAGTTCACTAATTCACTGCTAAATAAATAACAAATCTCGTTATTATTCATACTTTTAACCTATGTGACATATATACAGATTATGGCATCTTCGTGCAAGATTTCACTTGAATTGAAAATTGGAGAGCCCCTCCCTCCTCCTATTCATTGTCTTGGGGTCACAGCCAATGATCGAGACAGATTCTCAATATCTTTGAGATAAACCGATAAAGTTGTCAGCTGTCGAGAGGGAGGGACAGACTTCTTTCGGTTTTCTGTCGGATCTCGATCGGAAGGTATCAGGGTTTTTTGTAGATGCATATAAAATATGTTCTCTAATTTCAAACTGATTTTCAGATAGTACACGACAAACCCAGTATGATGAAATGACAGGGCTCTCAAGGAGAGGCGAGCGATCACTCGCGCGCGCCTCTTGCTCGCCTGAAATAAAAAAATGGCGAGTGGTTCACCACTCGCCTGTTTTCGTCGGTCAGAATAAAATTTAATATATCTTGTTGTTCATCATTGGCATGTTTCATAGGTCAGAATAAAGTTTAATGTCATCTTCAGCTGTCGTAAAATTCTTGGCTTCGTAAAGATCCTGTTGTTCAGTAATTTCGGAAGGCTTCCCGCCATTTCCGCTTCATGTGTTTGTGCAAAAAGTATAACCCTGTGTCGGAACGAAATTACAGATCCGTTATGGGTAGACTGGTTGCCTCCCTTGTATTTCCATACAGACACGTTTTGAGACGTTGGTTATGATTTCCACAAATATAAAATCCGTCAAGCACCACGGCTCTAACCACCATGGCATCTAGCCCAGGAATGGCTGTAGTCTCGAATGGCTCTGTAATCGACTCACAGCCAAGGTTCCTCCTATAGACAATACATCCCACACATTGAACTTTGAATGACGTTGTCCAATATCCTAACTGCACACAAAATAAAACGGCAGCGAATAGTAATAAACTATACCTCATTTTCCTCTACATTGGTCCTTTTCGCCGCCTGTCAACTCTCAACACTTAATAATTCCTCGTTCTTGAGATATTATCTTTTAATCACGCCTTCACGGAGTTTTCTGACATATTTTGGTCTCGTATTTTGAATGTCTCCGTTAGCCACGCCCACGTACACGCGCATTCGTTGGACCGTCATCGACCTGACCTGAATAATTACGCATGCGCCACGGCTTGTTTTCAAAGAGACCGCCATCTCCGGCAAAGTCCGTGCAAGGGAAATTTACGTCACCGACAGTTGAATGGCAGTCAGCTGAATATTCAAATCCCTGAGAATGTTGAACAATTGATGATAACTTATGAATGAGGGAATACCGAGAGTTCTAACTTGGAGGGAAGTGACAAAAGACTACAAGGAGAATAACGAGGTACATTTTATTATCACCAGCTACTGTGTTCTTGTATGTGCAGCCGTTAAATCTTCCGAAACACAGGCGTTTCGGAGGCCAAAATTTCGTGGACGAAATGTGACTGGAAGGAACTACAGCTGTGTAGGGAAGAACAGCCACGCCCACCTACACAGCAAAGGTTCTATAGCTACATGGCATCACGCCGTTTTAAACATAGTTTCCGATTTTGTTTAACATAACATCACTCTGTTTTAAACATTAGTTTCCGATTTTGAATTTCTCTCGCTGTTAAGCGGACTTTCGTCCCACGATCAAGTCCATGCTTTTTATTGCTCTCACGCAATTCCGGTGGGTGTCAAGCACGCATTTTCGTTCCTGACAATTTTGTCACTGTTAGCAGGCTGTTAGCGGAAAATTGCACGATGTCGAATCCGAAAGGAAAGCCGATAGAACTATCAACGTACCTAAAAGGGGAGAGGAACCTACATCAGTGTTCCGAATTAAAGAAGACTACAACATCGTTCTGAACCGTGCATATGTGACCCACATATTCTGTAATGTACTTATAGAAGTAATTTTAGCAATTCACTCGCCTCAGGGATTTCTCAGGCGAGTGATAAAAGCACTCGCCTCACTCGCCTGAGCTTAAATGCAGGCGAGTGACGAATCACTCGCCTTCATTTTGCTCCTTGAGAGCCCTGAATGATAAACTAGGACAATTCAATTAATCAGTACTACTCGTGATCAGTATTAACTATCTTCATTGATTTAATGTGACCACTAGCGTTCTATAGTTCTGCTGGAAGTCATGCAAATGTTATCTTAGAATTGATGGAGATTCATTCAAGGTACATGTATCACCTTGTCGATTACAGTGTCTAAATTGCATACCATTAACCTATATAATCAACTCATCTGATTAAAACTGCATAAACAATTAAGGCAGATTGCTTTGTTGATTAATTTTCCATCAGCAGAATTGTGGGTGACAGAGCATTTCAGAAAGATAAGTCAAATATGAATATTAATACAGATGAAAGATTAATAGATGATATTACTTACTACCTGTACATTGTAAATCTATAGTACATGTAATTCCTATCCAAACATGTATGCATATATATTCAATACACGACTTTCCGGTCATCTGAAAGTGGCAAAAATGAAGAGTTATTGCCCCTTTTTCAGGAGCAAGATTCGGATACAGCAATGCCTTCAACATGGGCCTTCGGAAAATCACTGTCATAAGTTTGTTAATAGACAGTGTCAGAAGCTGACAGGGACCTGAAATATCACTGAACTGTTCTAGAGTGAAAGAAGTCTCAAGAAATCATGCAAAAAATCCATTGAATTAACTTGTTTTGTCAATTTTCAGTCTGTGTCTATACTTACAACATGCGTGAGGTAAAAGTTTAGTCGTGGTTCGCATTGCACTATGGGAAGGAAACATGGTAGTTTTTGCTATTTTTAGACGACCGGCAAGGCTTGTATTCAGTTTGCTTACCCATGTATTCTTCACCTGCAATCATGAACAGTCAGGGGACACACTTGTACAAGGGATCACTCTATCTCCTCTTTAAGAGATTTTATTAGGATTCCCAATTAATATACATGTATATATTATTTTATTTTTTATACGCCCGCCAAAGGCGGACGTATTATGTGATGGCGGTTTCCGTCCGTCTGTCCGTCTATCCGTCCCCCGTGTCCGGTCTATATCTGGGACAGTTTTCCATCTACAGTTCTAATTTTTGGTGAGTGGATACCCTATGGGGAGACGATGTGTCGCATACCAAAATGAAGGTCAAGGTCAGAGGTCAAAGGTCACTGGCCTAAAAAACAGGAAATCACTGAAGTGTTCGTGTCCGGTCTATATCTGTGAAAGTTTTCTATCCACAGTTGCAATTTTTTGTGAGTGGATACGCTAGGTAGAGACGATGTGTCGCGTACCAAAATTGAGGTCGAGGTCAGAGGTCAAAGGTCACTGTTGCCTAAAATCAGGAAATCATTTATCATTGACAGTTTTCTATCTACAGTTCTAATTTTTGGTGAGTGGATGCCCTAGGGGAGAACGATGTGTTGCATACGAAATGTAGGTCGAGGTCAGAGGTCAAAGGTCAGTGTGACGGAAAAATCAGGAAATCATTAAAAATTTCTAATTTTTTATGAGTGGATTCAAAAGGGGGAAATGAGGTGTCGCATACCAAAATATAGGTCAAGGTTGAAGGTCAAAGGTCACTGACCCAAAAATCAGAAAATTATTGAAAATAACATTTCTTTGTGTGAGTAGATACATTAGGGGGACACAGTGTGTCACATATCAAAATGTAGGTCAAGGTCAAAGGTCAAGGTCAGTGTGACCCCAAAATCATGAAATTGTTAAAAATCATGATTTTTTTAGTACATTGAGAAATTACGGGTAGCCGTTTTGTCATGTACGAAAATTTAGATCTAGGTCAATAGTCAAGATGACTGTGACACCAGAATCAAGGTCAAAGGTCAATAGTCACTGTGACCCCAAAATCAGGAAATTATTAATAACATTTTTTTGGTGTCAGTAGATACATTATGGGGACGTGATGTGTCGTATACCAAAATGTAGGTCAAGGTCACTGTGACCCCAAAATCGTTAAATTGTTAAAAATCATGATTTTTTGTGTCCATTGAGAAATTACGGGGAGATGGTTTGTCACTGTCACTGTGACTCTAAAATCAAAAAATCTTTGAAAATTACTTTGTTTTGTGTCCGTAGATTCATTAGGGGGACATGATGTGTCACATTCCAAATTGTAGGTCAAGGCTGAACGTCAAGGTCACTGTGACCCCCAAAATCCTGAAATTCATACAAAATCATGATTTTTGTGTGTCCATTGATACATCGACGGAAGACGAAGTGTCGTGTACCAAAATTTAGGTCAAGGTAACTATGATCCCAAAATCAGGAAATCACATTTTCATATGCCTGTCGAAGACGAGGTCATGTAATGCGATGTTGCGTTCTGTTCATTCATCCATTAACATTTGTTGTCCATGCGATATCTCTAGTTTCAAGGTATGGAATGGTACCAAACTTTGAGTATATACCTCACTCGCATGGCAAAGAGGAGCCATACATTTTGAGATCAATTTGTCCAAGGTCAAGGTCACAGGCCTTCAAAACTGAATGAAGTTTAGCTGACCATATGTGTTAGGTTGGAATATTCTCTCCCCTACATGTATATGGCATTCATCCTGTCTCATATTTGAAACAGCTACAACTGTTGTGAAATAACAACCATACATTTAGTTATTTAATGGGGAGAGGGATCCTTTATGAACTTCATACCTCTTTATTAACTCAAGAACAAAGGTTTACTTCATCACTTTCTTCTTCCTTCATGAAAAATTATCTCGTCTGAAAGGAATCCATTTGCAGGAAAACTACTATTTTCTTGTGTTTGAATATTGTCGATTTCAGTGTGGGATATGTGAGCTCTCGGCTTTTGCTTCAAGGTCAACTAGTTACCAAGAGTTAAGCTCGTTTTAGTTTATCATTCAATATAAGATGTTATATATGTTACATTCTCAGAAGCACAAAATTGTAGGTTAGCTACCAATTGGAATCGAAGCTATCAAACAACCTTGAAATTTGGACCAATGTAATTCCAGATACACGGGCGTATATTGAAGCCCCTTGGGCTCTTGTTAATGTTTTGTATGCTTTATTATGCCATTTTACTTAGCATAAATCGAGCAGATACATTTCGCTGTTCATTAGAAGACATTTCTTGCTCAAAGAAGCAGAGATTGGGTCATGATCTACATGTATTATGAATGTATATTGACAGTACTATGTTTTATAGACTAGTTCACCTGATTAATGATCTACATTGTACATGTATCCAGGTGAATCGTGTCATCATTTTGATGCTAATTTATCAGTGTACCTTCTTGGATTAGCTTATCTGATCTGGTCATCAAACTCTCTCATCATACATGGAAGATTCTCAGTCTATCTCATCATACATGGAAGATCCTCAGACTATCTCATCATACATGGATGATCCTCAGACTATCTCATCATACATGGATGATCCTCAGACTCTCTCATCATACATGGATGATCCTCAGACTATCTCATCATACATGGATGATCCCAAGACTATCTCATCATACATGGAAGATCCTCAGACTATCTCATCATACATGGAAGGTTCTCAGACTCTCTCATCATACATGGATGATCCTCAGACTATCTCATCATACATGGAAGATCCTCAGACTATCTCATCATACATGGAAGGTTCTCAGACTCTCTCATCATACATGGATGATCCTCAGACTATCTCATCATACATGGAAGATCCTCAGACTATCTCATCATACATGGAAGATCCTCAGACTATCTCATCATACATGGAAGATCCTCAGACTATCTCATCATACATGGAAGGTTCTCAGACTCTCTCATCATACATGGAAGATTCTCAGACTATCTCATCATACATGGATGATCCTCAGACTATCTCATCATACATGGAAGATCCTCAGACTATCTCATCATACATGGAAGGTTCTCAGACTCTCTCATCATACATGGATGATCCTCAGACTATCTCATCATACATGGAAGATCCTCAGACTATCTCATCATACATGGAAGATCCTCAGACTATCTCATCATACATGGAAGATCCTCAGACTATCTCATCATACATGGAAGATCCTCAGACTATCTCATCATACATGGAAGGTTCTCAGACTCTCTCATCATACCAGGGATTCATACATGTCGGTTTTTGCCACCGGTATTCGGTGGCAAAATTCACTAGGAAACTCAATTCGGACTGTAAAAAACTGAAGTGTGTGCGTTTAGCACAGCAAATATTCAATTTCTCAGCTATAAACTCAATTCCGGTGAATGCTAAAACTCGTAATTCGACCAACAAATCCGTTTAGAAATTTTTTTAGATGTACGCGCGTCATTTAATCAGAACAGTTCGTTAAAACGAGTAAAAATGCACCTTGTTTACAAGATCGTTTACAGGAACACATTCGCCACGTTCGAGATGTATGTATGTGAAAAAATTGAAGGGCAACAACTCGTGTCGTGTTAGTTTCCCTCAATTTGGGTCACGTAGTAGAAATGCGTCGATGTTATTGGGTAAAATGGTCACGTGTTTTAAAGTCTTCTTCAACCCCGCGAAAACCTGATCACCTGACGTAAACCCGACTTTATGATTGGTCACCATAAATATCGCTTGAGTACGCAATGCGCCGTGGTCGAATTCGACAGAATCACAATGGTGTTTGGCTTCGCTCACCGAAACCACGCGTCGCGTAAACAACAGGATTTTTACCGGATGTTGAATAAATGTTCAGTATTCTTTATCCTAAGTGTAATTAGGAATACAGTACGTGAAAGAAATGAACTCAATACTGGGATGACATGATGTTAACATCATGACAACCCGATTCTGTCACGATATTAACATGATGATAACCCGATTCTTGTCCTGATCTTGTCCCAGTTTTGTCCCGGTCTTGTTACAGGGACGACATCGGGACAACATCGGGACGACTTCGGGACAACATAGGGACAGCATCGGGACGACATCGGGACGTCATGTTGTTATCTCCAAATTACAATCGTTTACGTGACATGTGAATAGAGGCAATTGCGTTAATGTTTACATTCGTTTGGTTCGGTTATTAAAATATGACCGCAAAAATTTTAAACCGCAACGAAGTTTGAACGAATTATGACCAGAATATGAACGGAGTTTGGCAGGAACGAAATGAACCGAACGGAGTGAGCAAAGTTTGGACTCCCGCAGTGCCAGTGGACTGCCCGCTGCTGCCGTTAAACTTTAATCGTCCGTACATGTTTGCCTGTGAATAAAGTTGGATGACGGACAGAATGGCTCGGAAACCCGTATAGTTAAATGTTTACAAAATGTACTGATTGAAATTTGTTGATTGGTTTGGTTTGGCGAAAAGCCCCACGTGATCCAAATGTGCGAACTTTGACCCTGCAGAGCTATGCCCCTGAAAACAGCCGCACCACGTACTCCTACCCGTGCGGCGCTTTTAGTGTGATCACCTACTGTTCACTTCCATAGTCTACCGAATTTGTGATTGAAGATGAATTGATTTTCAAAATACTATAACTACATGGCTTGTTGTCCCAAGATTCTGTTATTGCCGGCTTTTGTTTGTTTGTGAGACGAATGAATAATTTTTTTTTGTACTCAGAATTAAGAGTCCACCCGCAATACATAACAACGGAATAAAATAACAACATTTCACATGGGTACATGCAGATCTAATCCCAATTACGAAGTTAGAGTATATTAACCAATACAATAATAGTAACACTTTAAATTAAGCCTAGAGCTCAAATTAACAAAAAATTAATCCCGTTTTGCGAGATATGAGAAAATATAAAATACCACATACCTTGAAATGGAATCTTTAGTACTTCCATTTCTGCTCTCGTTATTCATTATTTAATTATTTATTTTAATAGCTAGTGCTACAAAAGATCTCAAATGAACGAAGAAATAAATGTACCGTGAAATTTAAATGAAACATTGATTTGATGGACAGCGAAATCCGAATGGGAATTAAGCGGGCTACAATTTCAATCAATCAAAAATCGAAATGTAATCAGGTGGGTCTAACAAAAGGAAAAAAGTTGAGAAAATACTTAATTAATATTATCCTGGATGGTATTAAAAAGATTCGTTCTCATCGAGGCGTACATTCCGAAGATGTTTTTCGTCAATACAATTGTGTTGCGGAAACCTGTGGCTTAGGGAGCGTATCAATATTAAGAACGTTCACCAACTTCTAAGGAGGAATGGCGTCAGAAAATGAACTGGTGTGCTCCTGAAGAAAAAGAACGTTCGATAGTTCAGAAATGAACTCGGGTGCGTTCATTCTCAAATTGAACGTTCATATTTTAGCGTCCAAAATATATTTGAACGTTCATATTTCAGAGTCCAAAATATAAACGAACGTTCACTGCTTGAACGTTCTTTCTTGTTAATACCACCAAATGTTCGTTGGTGAGATT
>JAVTVY010005750.1:0-40417 GCA_036873755.1 Hanleya hanleyi
TAGTATCAGGTCAGCAATGCCCATCATTACTGAGGTATAACATATGGTCAACAATGTCCATAATTAGAGAGGTATACTATACGTATCAGTAATTTCTATAATAAGTGATGTGTACTATATGGTCATCAATATCCATAATATGTGAGGTACACCGTTCAGACAGCAGTCCATAAATAGTAAGATACATTTGCTGGTCAACAATGTGGCTATACTATTTGTAAACAATGTCCACAATTAGCAAGGTATAGCAGCTTGTTAACAAATAATGAAATATACGCCGGTGATATATATATAATCTGGTCAGTAATATCCATGAGTAATGAGGTACGTTTATACTCTCCAGTCAGACATATTCATATTATACTCTCTGGACAGCAAGACATTTACTATAGTCTGTCTATTTTAATTAGTCGTCTACTTTGGAGCTTGCCAAAAATCAGTAGTTAACCCTGCAACGATTTTCTTTTTTGCAGCGTGTAGAACAAACTGAACACTACAAAATGACTACCATTTCTCCGTGATATCGATAATATATCACGCTTGAAATAACTTTATCATTCACTCCATATAAAACTCCAGTACAGTTGTTTATGCACCGGGCCTCAATTACATAGGGAGACGTCATAATGTATTCATTCTCATTGGCACAAAGGTCATTAATGCCGAATATAGTAAAAACAGGCGGTCCGTGAGAGTGTCGCACATATTTCATGCCCAGTGAAATTGCCGAATGATAAACCGCACACACCTCTATGACCATACAAGGCATTGTTGACCTTTGTGCTAGACAGCACGAATACATTATGACGTCTCCCTATGTAATTGAGTCCCGGTACATGAAACAACTATACTGGAGTTTTATATGGAGAGAATTAAAAAGTTATTTCAAACGCGATATATTATCGATATCACGGGGAAATGGCAGTCGTTTTGTAGACTTCTGTTTGTTCTACACAATGCAAAAAAGAAAATTTATGCAGAGTTAACTGCTGATTATTGATAAGCTCCAAAGTAGACGACTAATTAAAATAGACAGACTATAGTATTGAAATGCCTAACTCTCCCTACATCTGCAGCCAGAAAATACCCATAATTAGTAAGGTATAATGCATGTATCTGATTCGTGATTATCGTGAATTGTGGCAGTGGTGATCGGCAATTGAATGAATTTGTGAAAAAGATGTGGGGGGTGGGTTTTTTTCGTAAAAGCATGACATTCGACACATAGATGCATCGCGGTTTTGTGGGTATTTATAGATATGGGGTCAACGCGAGACGTTTCACAATATTCATCTTATATTTGCAAGTCTGTTTTATTGTCTGTTTTATTGTCTGTATTATTGTCTGTATTATTGTCTGTTTTATTGTCTGTTTTGAACTGTCAAGTCATGGATCAGTAGTATTTTTAATATTTCATTTTGTTATTGTCTTTAATAATGTGTCAGATGTTTTAATTACCTTCCTAGTACTGTAGTGTATAGTACAATTTCATGACTGATTGGAAGCCATTAGCAGTTTAGTAATATAAATTGGATTCTATGGTGTAATGAAAAACGATGGAAGGTCAGTTAAAGATCTTTTCTTGCATGCGATGCTATGAATTTCACCAATTTGACCGAACAGTGGATGCTAGATAAAAGGAGCGATAACAATCTAATTGGTTTCCTATAAACAGGATTCAGTGCTCCTGGGTGGATATTAATTACAGTCGATCTCACCTGAATCTAGTAGACTACATTTTATACTCACAAAACGCATGTGGGCTCTTGAGAATAACCAGGTGAATTGATAATGAGGAAAAGTATCTTATTGATGAATTGCCTCTTATTATTAACTGTAGCATCTAGCAATCATTAAATAGTGTTAAATTTGTGAGTTACTTGTTTTGTTCAAGTGTTTTGTACACAGCCTCTGATAAATACGAATGTAATCGATGTTTAAAGCGTTTTAGATCACAAATTCAAGAAACAGTTTACACCTGGCTTCTGTGAACTACCACAAGTTTGACATTAGATTGTATGCAGGGCGATGTGTATCAAAGCATGAACACCAGTTTGTTTCAAATAAGGTATCGGTCTTGTATGGCAATCCACAGATGCAACCTGAAGTCGAATCTTGGAAAAGTTACCACTATCATGCAAGGTCATATGCACGGATCCGTCAGGTGAGATTACACAGCAGGCACTCTTTTCTCATAATTACCTGTTGCAAATTCACATTGGAGAGCTTACCAGTGTATAAAACACAAGACCAGAGAGATAACTACATATACGACAAAGGCGAACCATCCAAGGATGGCCGATATTGTTGGTCAAATAACATGGACACGATATTGTTATTTTCAAGAGGGAAACGTGAAGATTAAGCTACTGAACTGTGGGTGTGAAGACAAGGCGATCCTTACCCAGATCCGTCGGCTGAGAGCCGCTATGGACACGCTTAATGAAGAGAAGCGAGGAGATGATGAAGAAAGGTCCGCTTGAGGTTTTTAATAGGAAGACAAAGAACTTCAACTTGTTCTAGTGGTCGACGTCGTGGAATGACGGGTCCAGACCGTGGATCGCCTTAATCAGCAGACAGAGGCGCGCCAACTATAAGATGAAAGTACTGATGTCTGTTTTTCTTTTCATTTTAAAAGGCACGAATACTTAAATCCGACCTCTTCTGCATTGCTATAAACCCTGTACTTGGTTGTCAAATTTGTAATGTCATTGAGTAAAAATATCCGATAAACTCGTGTTGCTATAGTTCCCTGGGAAAAAGTTGATTTATGTCACGCTATAGGCTGTATTTTTATAGACTTCATATAATCGCCAGAGTCGTTATGATTTCATAATTTGTGATTTAGTTTATGCATTGAAGAATCCTGAATAACGTATCTAAAATTTAGTACCGTAGTCAGTTTGCTGTTCTCCAAGAAATCGCTGGGAATAGGTAACGACGATTCACCACCGAAGAAAAATAAATACATACCAAAACATAATTCCATTTAAACTTGGCCTAAAGATATTGGCAGGACAATACTATCACTATTTCTCCCCTGAAGCATATAAGTCATATAACGACCTCTACATTTCACAAAATCAGCCTCAGCATTTATGGTACTAATTGAATGCCTGTTTAAAGATTTTGTTTGACGAATATTTTTTTATAATGTTTGGTTGCCGCTATCGTAAAAGCACGGAATCGAGTACCGAGCCATGCATTTTACTGTTCACATCACAACTAAACAGTGTCAAACATCCGATGAAAAGTAATACATTTATACAGCAGATGACGTTTACTTCATGAGCTTTTATTACTTATAGAGGAATATTTTACTCAGAACATCTACGTTGACACCTGATAAGACATTGCGTGGGCTTAGAATGATTTTCTTAAGCTAACGAGCGTTTCATTTTGTATGTGTTGTACGTATAACTGCCATACGTTGGAAGTTACGATAACCTTCAGATAACTAAACTGTTTGTCTTCAGAAAATAAAGTTTAATGCGGTATGGCTGCTATAAGTAACACAGCATCTTTGTACTTAATACCAGCTATTCTGGATTACACTGTACACTGATTGTAAAAAACTTTAATTATCTTACAGTTTTCTGTGCATGTTAGAAAATGGCCGCTGCAGCTTTTTATGTTGCATTTAATCCTAAAGGGCAATGCCTGGTGGTTCCATATCCAATAATGCCGCTGTTGCCTTTTGAGCCAAATGGCATGCTTACATGACAAAGGCACAATTTATATGACAAAGGCACAATTCTTTGCTGAATCTGCACAAATTGATTAGATTATGGGAGGTAACTCGGTTTTAGTATCTTTTGTCGTACGTATGTTTCGTTCCGTTGCCATTTTGCATGGTTACGTCGCAAGTAAAGTAGCAATGGATGCCACTGTGCCTATATAATTCCCCACTTCGAATTCGGATGGTCTACGCTTCAAACATCAAGAAAACTGTTGTTGATCGTACATAAATACTGTGCACAGACTCTGGGAGGGCCAATATGTTTTAAACAGATTTATTAAGTCCATCGGTGTAGAAAGTCTTGACATGGTGAAACGTTAAGTGAACGCCGGTGATTGCCTTATTGACAGGATATATTCTAGTCGGTGGAGTAATCTTGCGCATATGATAACTGAATTATGATACACTGTAAGCATATATATAGGAAACAGTCTACAAAGTATTCCAGTGCTAAATATTTCTTACTTCTAGAGACAGATAAATTGCATCTAATGTACCTCACTTGAACTCTCTGTCGAAAGTGGTGGCACAATTTGACATGAAATTGGACTACCGGAATTCCTCTTTCCCGCGAACTGATTACATGGTTGCCGCCTGCGCCTTTGTTGACAGTATTTGTTGCACTTTCATTGTCATAGAAATAGCAATAGGATGCAAAGTCGCAAGTTCGTGAATTCGGTCAATAATTAACCCAATTACAGGCTTACCAGGAAGTCTAAATAATTAACTAAATGCACACATATCGGAAGACATCGCAGGATATATTCAGATACCAGAATGTAATAATACCAATTTTGGCGACATTTATCGCCGACTTGCAAAGTTGCGGCATGCAGTTCCCCTTCACATTCCAACAAACATAGTTATATCGAAATTGTACAATTTCATTCAGTATCTACAAGATCAAAATGAACGGATCCACTAACAAAGACAGCTACATCGTGGACCTCCGTATGAGACATAGGCAGAAATGGCCTGTATGAATCAGCACCTGGAGGAGCTTTGATTTGCCCCCTAGCCGTCTAATGCATGAGTATCGCATCATTCTGTTTAGTTGCTGCCAGTTATAGATGGATTCACACAACAACGAGGCGGGCCAATCAGCGTGCATGCATCAGCGGCATCCACCAAGGCCACGTACGAAAGTCTATAATGTAGATGCCTTGACTAGCGAGGATGGTAGTAACTCATCAGAAAAAATGATCCAAGTGCACAATTAAAACATAGGTAGAGTATTGTTTGTGCGCTAAACGTCTGCTTGTATAAATATACCGTTGTGGCGAGTTCCTTGGTTCCGATAACAATATCCGTTTCCCATACCTTAACCTGGGCCAGACTTCAGCGTGGGGGCAGGACATGCATAGCACAGCAGACGGACACAGATATGGGGAAAACTGTTGCTTGCTCACTCGCTCAAATGTTGCCAACGAAGTCAACTGCCGAGATCAGCGTCGTTAAGGCATATTGTCATCGGGAGAAACGGGAGATATAGTAACCGCATTTAGGACTTCAAAGCTACAGTCTATTTTGATCAGCGTCGCTTGCCAACCGAGTTTGATGGAAACATCGTACGTCCCCCTGTAGAATAAAACATCACATATATTGTCATGATTAGATCTGAGCGAAATTAATAACTGAAATGAACAGAGCATAGTAACAGATATTCTGTCTCCAGAGAGTTATATCGTGTTCATTATCGGAATAGAAACCGTTAATCGTGAGATATTGCTGAATTGTTTCAGCTGCAAGAAACATTATTATTTCTCCAAGATACTATCATGTATAATCAATCATAATATAATAGCGTTATTATAATTATTAACCATCATGGATTCGATAGATAAATCGGTTTCTTTGGTAGCCTCGGTTAGGTTTAGATATAAAACGCAAGTGAGCTCAGCAGTATAGTCGAGAATAAATCTTCAATGTTAAATTTCCTAAATAAATCAAACTTTAACGAATAGTATTACAAATTTATACAAATATCTTAACAACACAGGTAAACGATTACCATGCAGTTGAATATTTTAAATAGTACAAAGTACTTAGTATGAGTGGTGGTGAGTGTTCATTCTGAAGATAACAATCCACAATGGCTTGCATGGTTAGCAGTGGGTGTCTTTGTCAAGAATATCATTATTTCCCACCTTTGAATACACCACACCGCGATGACGGTGGATATCATAAAATTGGGTTCTACACGACCTACGCCGATCTATAATGCCCTTCCTCTACTACATTTTATCTAGACCTAGACATACCCCTCTTCCACTATATCTTTATGTATAAAGATAAAGATATAGTAGAGGAGGGGTATGTAGATCGGTGTAGGTCGTATAGAACACATTTTTATGATATCCACTGTCATTAGGGTATATGAAAATGTTGGTATGATTATATTCTTGATGAAAAAATAAAACAATAAATAAAATAAAAAAAATATTAACAACATCGACGAAGACACCCACTTCCAACCAAGCCATTGTTTAACAATCTCACATGGACCATGTGATTCACGGTGAAACATGTTATCCTGCTATGCTGTGTACTGTTTATGTTTAATGTCTTAATTTTTCTACTGTTATATGTTCTGTACTCTGTCCTACATGCGGTGTCCAGTGTAATACATGAACCTTGGATCTTGAGATTTATCTGAACGACTCCAGTACCATCCAAACGAGTTGGGCTTTGGTCGAATATGCGAGATGGTCTAACCAGGATTGGACTAAACTGCAAATATGATGTTTGGGCTTTCAACTATTTTGACCTACCGAAACATGTAACTAGTGATAATTGCAACTGTATTAAGCTACAAAAAACATCTTGGGCAAAAACAATTTTTTCTAGATAAAAAATGGAAAGAAAAAAAATTTCGTTGACAAATTGATTTTTTTCAGCTAAGATTTAATAACACGGACCCCGTGTTAATCGACCAATGAAATATAGCCTAACAAAAATAACACGGACCCCGCGTTAATCAGCCAATTAAATTTTGCCACATAAACTTCCACCATGGGTTGTCTGTCATGTCATGTCGATCGCCCCTGCCTTCAGCCACTTCACGCTGTTCAGTCAAAGCGCCTTCTTGGAGAGCGAGCGCGCTCTTGTCAGATTTGGAGCACGCTCTGGGATAGTCAACATGACAGACGGCCAACATATTGAGCAGAACGGTCCGATGAACCAACTCAAAATGCATTTTATTGTCTGTAGGCACATAGATCAGCTATACCAGAGTACGCAACCAGAAGGATCGGGGTAAATGATGGTACACGTTTCATTGGTGGCCAGTCCACATTCACGCCAGATTAAATGACACAGTTTGTCAGGTCACGATGTGAAAAAATACAGGCTACACAAAACCTATTCATATAATCGATGATCTGTATTTTCTCAAGTGCCATTTCAAGCATATGGGAAGAATATTTGGTGTCACTTTATTAGAACACATTTTATATGTGTACGTATCGAATAAGCTGAACTAAAAAAAAAAAAAAATCCCCATGACGATTATAACGCCCATACAGCGAGAGAGGTCGGATTGTGCATGATTGGGAGAGGATGCTGTACCATTTGCAAATTAGGTCTCCAAATATATACGTGACTACTAACTGGTCTGTAATCTGATAGATTTATTGTGAGACCCGAGAAAGTTATACCGTATTATGCATTAGTCATTTTATCGCTCCAGTCCCAACAGAACAAAATGAATTGAATATATTCAATTTCTCTGTAGGTCCAGAACATTTTGTTCTTTCGAGGCTGGAGCCATAAATGGAAAATGCATAATACGGTTTAGAATTTTCTCGGGTAACATGTCTCACAATAAATATATCAGATTACAAAGTGGTTTAGATATCAACTAGTTAATAGTCACGTGTATATTTGGTATGCCTAACTTGTATATGGTACAGCATCCTCTCCCAATCAGGAGGTTTCGCCATCCGACCGCCCTATGGATTTTATGGATAAGTTTGAGTAGACTGCAATTTTGTTGATCTATGGGCCTACAGACAATAAAATGCATTTTGAGTTGGTTCATCTGGCTAGAAAAAAGTAGAATTTTTTTTTCTCAAGGTTTTTTTTTGTGACGGCTGGAAAAAAAGAAGGAAAAAAAACATTTCTGCAAAGAATTTCTAATTTTACCACGTCCCTTTTACAGCTCCGTAAACTCATATTTGCGCGAATATGATTCACCGGTGACGACCAGCTGACTCTAACCTGAGAGTGACGCCTTACGCTTCATCAATACCTTGTTTAATTACTCATTCGTGTTAATGAACTTGAAGTCAACGGTGAACTAAATCAGAGATTTTCGCTAATAGATGACGAATTAGGCGTTCATTTGGTCGATTTTTATTCTTTGCGCCATTCTCTCAACAAAAATCATGCCAGGAACGGCGCATTTGAAATGAGATTAGGCGCACTTGTAATGGGATTATTAAAACGATTTAGAGCGTTTTGAAATCCCTGATTTGGTCTTGCATCATTTCGCCACAACCTTACATTGGAGCCCCATTACATTGAAGCTGTGTTAAAAACAAATATGCATGATGAAAGGATTGTAATATATAGGTGGTTCAAGCGCGCAACACAAACTGAACACAATCAAGAAATCAAATTATATTTGTGTATGAAAGCCGAATGTATGGAAGCCGGATGCGGCCATCGTGCATTTTCGCACTTTCACGCCAATAATAATAACGTAAATATGCGAAAACGCGATGCAAAAACACGAAAAAACGAGATGCGAAAATGCGAAATGTGCTTGCATTTACGCCGTCTCGCGTTTTTGCTGTCTGAAGTTTTCGTAATTTCGTTGTTTCGCGTTGTCGCTGTTACGCGTTTTCGCTTTACTATATATCAATGCGAACATAGGTCAGATGTCCGCTTCCGGCTCTCATACTGATGGTATTTCGAATGCGCTCAAACAGCTTGTTCTTAGTTGGGCTGGGAGTCCTGCATATACATTGAAAAAAAGAATCCTTCACATGTTATGGAATATTCCCCGAATAAATAGTATCAGCTGACTATTTCTTGAATTGATTCCACAGCATGGCATGGAATATTCCTTGCCATGGTGTGGAATATTCCGCTGATGCTATAGTCGGGAAATATATTCCATAAATGTATTCTTCAGTGCTGGTCTACTTGTTTGAGTGCACTGCTGTACGTCACATGACTCTTTCTGTTTTGAAATAAGAATACCCGAATATTCCAATGAATAAATTTTATTATTTCCATTGAGTGCCTCCAATTCAGTGACGAGGCCCGCGCGAGCCAATATTCAGCCGTTCCAATATTGAAGAGGTAAAAGTGCCTGCTGATTTAACGCCATCTCACTCCTCCATATTATCCGCGTGTATAGTTCAGCAAGCGAGGACGTCTGTCAAACGAAAATGACCTACAGTTTGGTTGATTGTTTGTTATTCTCAAGAGAACATCGTCTTACGGAAAAGTCTAAATTGCGATACAGGTGGTTTTAGCAGTCCACGTGACGTCAGTGCGGACCAATTTCAATTAGGATAGCGTCTGGTTGGTGGTCAAATTTCGAATTGGAATAATGAATAGTAGCAATCGAATGGATTCTTCAAGCCATTAATCTCAACGGAAACTATTAATTTCACATGGACAAATTGATACGACACATCAGGCACATTAGAGCTATTGTCTCAACAAAAATTCAGTCGTATTCGTGAATCGGAGTAAATTGCCTGTTTTTCCGAGCAGACAACGGACACAACATTTTCAGCGCCAAACACGACAACCAAAATCTTTCCAAACTATCACTGAATACAAATGCGAAGCATTCGTTAATGTGGCTTGCATTATTGGACCGAGAAAAAAAGCTCTTGCTTTAACATCTGTAATGCCAATATTGAATTTCTTTATAACTGTGCGCGAAAATCTGTGCTCCAAAAATACCCAAACAGTAAATGCTAACACTTAAAAGTGACGTAAACACAGCGTCGACCGACGTCAGAAATTGAGCGTCAGACTGGAATACATTTTAGGGATTTTTCGATATATCTAAAATATAACACATTGAATTCAACCAAACTAATATTCGATGTAATGCCACAATTAACAGATATTGTCATATTGGACTAGTTTTGGTTGAACTGAATTCCCAATGTATATACGGGAAAGCGACAAACAAGCAAAAGCTTAATTCCAAACGTCTTCTCATGCTGGCATATCATATTACATGTTTTTATTTGTGCAGAATTCCAAATGAATGTTTTGTTTTACCTGGGATAGTATCCGTCATATTGTATCCCAGGTTTTACAAACGCATCACCAGAGCAAGAGGGGTGTTTTCTGGCTATAAACACCACACCTCCTTTATATCTTTTTGGGAACAGTCGGAATTTTCAGCGACAAAATCCTTAGGTTGTTGTTAAAAATCTTTGAAACGAGAAGAAACTAAGGCTAACATGTGGCCTCGCCTTCGTCTTCTGATAATGTGGACCATTATTGCACTCACAAACGGGCATTTCGTAATAGCAAGTGTCCGATTTCTAATCATTTTCCATTTCTGTTTTCCACCCTGGTGAAAATGACATTGAAAAATAATTAAAAAAATGTAGTTTTGTTGCATGAGAAAAAAAAAATACCCATTTGTTCCCGTCCAAGAGGGGCGAAACGCTCGTATGCAAATGGAGCCAGTGATAAAAAGGTGTCGGACAAGATACTTAGCTATTCTTCTTCTGTATTATCTTTACCTCTAATAATCCGAATGAGCCGATTTTTTAAACTTGGCTACTCCTTTCTATACTGCAAAGTTTGAATTAACGTTATTGATGATAACTATAAAATTATAGCCGAAACGCCTACCGTGGCAACCGGTTGCCATGGGAATCGCTAGGTGGGGGTTGGGTTGAGTGCGAACGACTATGGGCTGTTTAATAAGTAAACAAAGGAGTAATAGAGAAAGCGTAAATCGCCGCGGATTTCCTCGATTATTTTCAGCTACAGTTTCGCATTTTTGGGGTCTAGCTTTATTGGATAAGCCATTGGAGCCGCAGTTGCCTATCTACACCCCCCCCCCCCCCTTCCCCCACAAATGTATGGAGCGGCCTCTTCGTATGTGAGAAAAAAAAATTGGAGCCACCTTTTCGTATCTGGAAAAATTGTACGTAAATGGCATGCTCAATGTGGATGAGAGGACACACGGTATGTGATCGGAACTATGGCGGGTATGACCTCAGGTTCCGAATAAGGCGAAGACAAAGCTGGGGAAAAAGTAGGCGTCTTGAATGTTGACCTCTTATTCCCGGATCAAGGCTCTTTTGGTCACAGGTCGCTGGAGGTGGGGTTATCTCCCCTTGTGCTCGACGGAATGCGCGCGGTTTTACGCTTTTACTACTACCAATAGGAAACGAACCTTCTTAAGAAATCTTGGCGACACCCATGGATGCTATATGGGCTGTTATTCCTAAAGTTATCAGAGGTTGATTTTTTAAAACATGAATAGAGGAAGTCTATTTCCAACATTCATTTAGATTATGACTAATATTGCCCCTGTAATTTAGAGTTATTTTCATAAAATATATTGGTCAGCCATATATGTCGTTAACGGCTTTGAGCATTTTCACGAGAAATAAACGCCATCTTTTCAGAATTCGGGGGGTTATCTGAATTTGAAGAGCACCAAAAGACTGTTTGGAAGTCCCTGTATACTGTACAAACAAACAGACACCCTGTTCAAATTGTACACATTTCTTAATTTCTACTCACCTCCACATCGAAGTATAGGACAGCAGTTTTCGCTAGCTTCTTCATTTTTGTTAGGGTTATCCACCCAGGCACAGGGGTGAGAAGATCTCATCACCGGAATGGCACACCTATAGACGACAATGGGATTCAGGTATATTATCATAGTGTAAGTTTCTTTCCCCATCATTCCCATTTGTGATCAAACATATTCACGTCAAAATTGTAGTAACATGGACAGTTGATGATATATATGTAGAGCGAAAGATATTCACTGAAGGGGTGGAACCAGTAACCTGTCATTTTGTTGTTGAATAACTCAAATATTAAATAATCCTGGAAACTTCACACATGGATCTTTTAATGTAAAAAAGTATGCAAAAATAATTCATATTTCAATAATAACACATTTGAAAACATTTGTGAACTTTTAAAGTTTTCGGTACACAAGATCAAAATTTCCGTTCAATAGCATTTTAGGACTATCAAGAAAGTCATATTTGTCTTTTTCAAAAAATTCAGTTTTGAGAATGAATTATTCCTCATTAACTATGGGCACATGTGACATGACAAGATAATATGATAAATAACTTGATACCCTAAAAATTATTTGGAACAGATGATTATAAGAGCTTATTCTATCACAGTGCAAACCTCATTTAAAGAAACGTTTTGTCAAAAGTGAGATCTTGTGTACTAAAAATTTAGAAAGTTCAGAAACCTGTTTTTATCCAAATATACTAAATATCCAAACATATCCAAGTTGTGCATGAATATCACATGACAACACTCTGATTAAGCCCAACGAACACAGCGAACATTTTGTTGTATTAGAACAAAAACATTGTTTTGTGTTTTTGTCTGTTTTTGTTCCTGTTCCCCGCTGGGCCCAAAAACAGAAAACATCTGTTCGGAACAAATGTTCGCGAGATCAAACTTGTTTGATATTGCGAACATGTTTTGCGCTGAAACAAATTTTGTCGTCTCTATGCGGGCACTGGTAACATTTCTCGGAACACGTGACGAGTCGCGCCCATGCATATGACAAAGGATTGAACCCGAGGCTGAGTCTACTTGTGACGACGGTGTTTTTTTTCGCGATGAAATTTTCGCTGTGTTCGGGGAACAGGAACAAAAACAGACAAAAACACGAATCAATTTTTGTTCTAATACAGCAAAATTTTCGCTGTGTGCGTTGTGCTTTAATAGATATATGAAGTCTCAGATTGCTATGATTTGTTATTTAGCCGATAGACTTGAAACCTGGTGAGGTTTTACCCTTCTTCTGTCCCATGATACATTTTACATCCATGACAATCAAATGGCAGGTGGGGATCATAATGGAACGTTATACCGCAGTATTTAACTGGAGACGTGAAGATGAATCCCACAATGTCCCTCTTATATTTAGCGTTTAGGGTGCCTTAAGGACGGCTTTGTACAGAAATACTACGGCGCTCGCAAGATATTCCCGAAAGAACTCTATTTAATCAATAGTTTATACAAGTATACCAGGTATATAATATGGTATTACTTTCTGTCAATGTGCCTCAGACTGGAAAATATGAGATGATAAGAGCAGAAGCTAGTTTTCGCAATGGAGAATTATCAATCAGGTCGTTGACAAATGTCTGAGCAATTGAAGGTGACAGTATCTTCCCGGAGGAAACATATACCGCCACGACGGGAAACATAGCAATTAGTAGAAAAACATTAAGACAGAACCAGAGAAATCCACTAACCACAACTAATGGCCATTATACAGTTGGACCGGAATTCCATCGCGGTTCTACTCCCTACATACGACAAAAGCTTCGTTTTTTCTGTACGTAGTATATATTGAAATTTACCTATATTTCACGGAACATGCGACACGACGGACGGAATTGCGGTAGGACGGGTCACCCAATATGGGGCTGTTATTTCTAATCATAATTGGACTCAATTGTCAGTGGTTCACCTTCGTATAATCAGTATTCGATTTCGTGGACTAAAATGAGGTCGTCCTGTTATTTACCGCTCGCCCCTTGGGTTGTTTTTTTGAATGTTCAAGTGTGGTATATATACATGTATCATGAACCCGCCGGGGATCGAGGTGGATGACTTATCAGTAGCCAGCAGCATTGTCCGCTCGAAGCTGAAGAGACAAACAAATCGGGCGTCACAGATTCAGCGGGTGCCAATATGACCTGTTGGCACTGGCTATATTTTCCAGGTGAATTCGAGTCAAAGGATCTCATCTCAAGTCAATAAAACAGTGCCGATTAATCGATATCAAATCAATAAAACAATGCATGCTGAGTAATTGATGTTGTTGTTACCAGTCTACCATATACTAAAGGATCGAAACGCACTTTCGACAGATTCTGAAAATAGTACAACGAAAGCTCTGAAGCCCGATTTTTTTCACTCGTATTAGTTCTTCAGTGTCTCGTCTCTATATAGATGCCGATACATTGTAACAATTGTCATTACTTGTGCCGTTAACGGTAGGTATCGGAGAAGATTCGGTTATCGGTTCCGCCATTTCTGAACTGAAGAAAGCTTTCTCACAAACCAACCGAAATGACGTGTTCGTGACGTGAGCCGCTTGTAGCCGTGACGCGACGTCATTTCTGTTGGTTTGTGAGATATTTTCTTCAGTTAAAAATGAGTGAGATTTAGGCAGAACCGATAATTGAGCATTCCCCTTATATACCATGTTGGTTGACCTAAATTGATTTAGAAAATATACCAACTCAGTTGCTCAATAGTGAACAGTTATACGGACAAGGTTTTGGTGTAAGACCTCCCAATGACTAGCTAATATCCTGGACAAAGGATGACAATACACCTTTCAGCAGATCCTTTGTCAATTAAATTTATCGATGATCTTACACGAAATCGCTGCCGTGAAACGTGTAGAATGGGCACTGGACTGAGATACGTCAGTTTCATACGCACGTAGTACTTTGTACCGAAGTTCAGAGATAGCAATATTTCGTCCAGCTCTTTTGATGAGATAACAATATGCCCTACAAGAATGCAGAGACAAACCGTGTTGGGTTCCATCAAAATAAGACCATCGTTACAATGCAATTCACGGTCAGAACCAGTAAGTTAGGGCGTGCCAAGTTAACTGTCGAAATAATGATTGAGTCCCGCGCATGCGTCACCTCTTCGTAAGGAAGAACCTGCAACAATCTGTCTTTCAAAGATGGTGCAGTCTACTATACTCTGTCTTTCAACGAATAGTCCAGTCTACTTTTCTCAAAATGTGTCTTTATCACAGATGATAAAATAAAATAAATTTCACCAAACGCGCCTGATCGTTGATCAAATTGATTTGTCGGGTTGTTTTATTGTTTGTAAAATTTTTACAGTCCCTGTAGCGTTAAATTACAGTGACTGTCTTTCTGTTGATTAATGGAGTATCTGTAGTAAAAAAAAATCTGCTGGTATTCAAGCGTCTGTATCTCCGCGTGATTGACTGACAGATTTTCACAAGAAAACGATCGAGTTGAGAACCTTTTGTCAGGGCCGCAGGTTTCGATAATTAATACGATAATTCGACTGTCTTCTTATGACTCGATGCCCAATGGAAACCAATGGAGTTCCAATTATCTCGAGCTGTTGACTAAAGTCGACGACCGCCCCACCGTGTAATTTTACAATCTTAATAAATTAATATTCTATCAATGCTTCCCCATCGTACATGTCCTGTAGGATCTTACGTATTTCAATTGAATTTGGTGTTCTGAGCGCCTATGCCATGCCTGTAAAATTTGATTTTTATTTGGGGACGAGTTGACTCAAGTTTGGGGACGGGTTGACTCAAAGTTGGGGACGAAGTGACCTGTTCCCATTATGACATCACGGACTAATCCACTTGCATTTGGGGAGGGGAGATCGAGTCACCCATTGCGAGTCATCATCTCCGTTTACCCCAATGTTTACGCCAAAGATCAGTCCATATATCTACCCCGTATTATGGTGCCACAATGTCAGTACCCCAGCAACATGAAAAGACATCCCGCCAGCGCGGCGCCAACTGAAAATTCTCTACCATTAATGTTCCCTTCAAAGCACTATGAAGCGTTCTCAGGATTGGTTGACGTTCCAGTTACTGCAAGTCTGTTAGATCCCGCAAGCGACATATCCAAATGGGGGAGCAGATAGGATTTAATTTTAATTAGATTGGTAATTTTAGTAAGCAATTTGATGGACATAAATACTAATACAGTACTTTGATTGAAGAATTTAAAAATTCCCCCCCAAAAAAGTTTCGATCACCGACTGCCATGGGCTCGTTCTAACGGAAATTGGAGAAATTCTTTGAAAAACGCAATAGGATAAACCAGTGCTCGTGTATAGTCCTGTGACTACGCTGAACTGATGGGTCAATCGTGTCCGAGTTAGTCTGAGAGAGAACGAACACAAATAATGGTTTGTCGTCCCTGTAAGGCAGATGAAGCTGAAAGGGCGAGAAGTTATCCTGGAAAATGAACTGAACTGAGATGGCTTGCAGATCGTGTGTCTCCATTATCGCGGAGCGATATCCGATACTTTACCGTTTACTCTTCGGTCTTCATCCGGTGGAGAACAGACTCGAGAAATCTGATAAATTACAGGCTTTTCATACACTTCTGAAACATATATTCTCTGGGCTTACAAACTATACAGATACGAATAACTTCCGAATCATCCAAGAGGTGTTGGAGATCTGTAATTTTGAAGACGTAGGGCAGCACATGACTCGAAAATGGTGGGTTACTTTGGGGTTACGTCGGTAGAGGTTAGCTGATTGGCTGACGACATCACGTGGTGTCGATTTCAGGGTATTTCCCCTTTATATTTGCACAGAGTAGGTTGAAAATGGATACGCTCGCTCCCAGGGCCTGTCTTACCGTGTTTCGATGACCCAGATGGTTACAGCTTGATCATCCATGGTCATTCGTGAAAGATTTTGATAACACCGAGTGGTTCGAATGAAATCTTCCAAGCTAATCAACGATAAAGTACATTCTGAATCAATACCAATTAGCAGGATCATGAAATTTCTTTGACGTTTCCGTTGGAGTAAATGCTGTTGGCGAAAACATGGCAGTGTAAACCTTTCAATGCAACGAACCTTATTCACATAGAATATAAATCCCGAGATCAAAGCGAATCATTTCCTGTATTCTCTGATCAGATTTACAGCAATACATTAATCTATATGAGTTTATAATCTAAGCCACTGCATCATCCGGTTCAAATTAACTCTTTTCGCTCCCAGTCCGGGATTATTTGTTCACGATATTATTTTTTCCCTTCAGCCAAATACTATGATGGCAAGGCTTATTTTCAACCGCCATAGTGTTTGAGAAACATACTGACGCGAAGTGCCCAACAAATGAAAAAATGCCACGAAATTGCACTGTCATGTACATATACGGACAAAGGGTTTCTGATTGCTGTCAATGTTAGTAGCGTTTCTGATAGGAATCAATGTTAGAAACGTTTCTGTTAGAAGCAACAAGCACTCATCTGTGCCCCCCAAGTCCAGCTACACATGCCTCCAACAAATTATCCCATATCAAAAAGCGACATTCTTCTTCAGACCGAGGTTAAAAGTAGATTTAACGTTGGAGAAGAAGGTCGGATGAACACGCTTTCGAATATTGTGTAATGTGATTTGTCGGAGGCATGTGCAGCTTGATTTGGAGGACAGGTGAGTGATTGTTGCTACTATCAATGATCGAATCACAAAAATAAAACGAAAAAACCCTGATAAAATTCAACATATTGAATTGGCTATACGCACATAATGTGTGAAGGAATATTAATTGGAATTCATTTCCTGTGAGAATCGCAAAAACTTACATATATGGTCCACACTCGGCTTTATAGACACCATCTTCTAGCTGAAGACAGTAACAGCGCTCAGTGCAGCCTAAATCCCAGTATGTTTCTGGAGCATGGAAAGCTCCTAATTTATCCATACATCCGGCTCCCCCTGGAAATATAGAATGACAACTCATTTTTCTGAAGATTGAGAGATGAGATAAACTGAATAAGAAAAAAACCCCTTCCGAGTGATGTGTGCGAAACAAACGGTTTCAAGTACCGGTACCATAATATACCAACCCTGGATTTCCACCGCTGTATCACGTAGGCATATTTATTTCACCTTGTCATAGCCGAAAAAAAACTACGTCAAGCCAAGCCAAATGACTATTTAAGGCTTACAACAAATCTGGCAAGCGACAGTAAGAGTCGTAAAGTGATCGCATTCGCGACCGCTCGACCTATTAGGTCGAACTCCTAGTACCTCGCGCATCAATGGTGTAAGGATTTTACAGCTCTCAGCTGTAAACCGTGATCCGCCGCACGTGAGGCCCACCACATGTTATAGGATGTGTTTCCGCTCACATAGTCCTCTTTGTATTTCTCCTTTATCAGGAGATAAGATATATATCCAAATGAAATGGATATTCCCTTGATTCTACCCTCGAAGGATCTCTTTTAATTTGAGGTGTTTCTCATGGTTTTCCGTCTGAAGATGATCTCCATGGTAACGGAAGTCATACAGCTGACATGCGCTGTTCGGAGTTTCGGGGGTAATTGTGCTTTCAACATGGATGCCAATATGGATTCCAAGCAGTACGGTGCGAGATATTAATGTCCTACATTATCCGAAACCTTGCCGAGTGGGTGTGACCGGTGCCACCACCTATTGACTGGGTTATACTATCGGGGAGACAACTTTGTGACAACTTCCATTTTAAAAATTTTGGCCCCAAAATTACAGGTTCGATTGCCCTCTGTGTTTGCTGGTGGGCCTGCTACCAAAGCACCTCTGCAAACACTATTCGTCATCTAGTTAAGTGCTGTACGAGCACGAACCCAGAATAGTTCCTTTAGAACTACCCTTTCTTTTAAATACAAAGGTCGTGTCACCCATTTTGTTGTCAAATTGTGTCTAAATCTTAGATAGGCGTCGGCAACCCTTTGAGGATGTGTAAGCTATTACTTCAGCAACGTTGTCAAAAGAGTGAATTTATATGTGAAAGTTCTACGTTTTGAGAACATTGCCGCGACGTTTTTTTTTCTAACGGAACCAAACTACAACATATCGGCAACGTTGTGCGTTATCTGCATGTGACCCAGTCAATTAGGAAACCATTACCATGCCTGTAATCCAATGAGTTGGCTTCAATCATTTAACATGACGCTAATACTACCACTACTCAATGGAGCATTAAAGGAAAAGTTTGGGTTTGGTTGCCAAATACTCACCAAATAGAACCCAACAGATATTTTTTCTCACTTTAAAATTTTTTTTTGAAGGAGTACTAATCATTTTAAAACCGCGAACGCGCAGTCCTCAGAGTGCCGCCATTGTGCTGTGTCCAGAAGGCGGATATGACGTAGGCTCAAGGCATGGAGCTCTTCTGTCTGTTCGGGTAATCTAATCGATTTGGGTAGATAGAGTAAATTGAGTGAAATCATGTCGACGAGCGGCAGTTCCGATTGCAGCGGTGAAAGCGACGAGGAAGCTGTGTTTGGTTTTCAGGGCTACCAATTCGAGCCGAAACGCTCAGATACTGAAGATCAGAGCAGCGGGGATGATAGCAGCTCTAGTAGCGAGACAGCCGACGAAATGCAGACAGAAGCCCGCATGGAAAATTTAGTATGGTGTCGCACTGTCGGTGCACACGCTGCTCTCATAGACGGCTTACGGGAGAGATCGAGTGTCTTCGCTGTTGGGAGAGCGAACAAAGCCGCGCTCTGGCAACTAGAAATGAAAATGGTATGAGCTATTTAGTATTTAAAAAAATTCTTGCCAACTTTTACTAACAAAACTGCAATTTTCACCTTAACACACGCAGCTCCATGATGCCTTCACATGTTCTGCCTCAAGTATACGTCACGCTGTTTTACGTACTTTTACTCCTATTGGCTAAAATAGATCACGTGACAATACAATGGCGCTTTCCTGGAGTTTGGTAAATTTGACGGTATCACAGCATTTGGTTAACTATTTCTGCGTTAAAATAAATTCCAAAACTTAAAAAAAAAATACAGGTGAATACCATTTGACTATCTCCTTCAGTTGAAATATAGCTTTATCATACCTGAACCTTTCCTTTAAATTCACCGGCTAATCAATCAATAAAGCCCACCTCATTCGGACCTCCCTAACGGAAATCTACGAAGGAGACCAATTTACACTCGGAAAGTCATTTCGCGACTGCTCGGCCGGTTCTGTCGGAGTCATCTGACCACGCACATTTATGGTGAAGGGATTTTACAGCTCTCAGCTTAGAAATGTTACCTGCGGGATGTGTGACATAGCTCATAATTGAGCTATTCCCCTTCCCACCCCTCCCCATATAAGGAAATCAAATATATGAAAATCGAGCCGACTTCCATGATTCTATAAGCGGCCACTTGTCACAACTCCATAAAACCTACGTTGGTTTTGTTTTTAATTTTAGAGAAAGTGTGAAAGCTTGCATAAAAAAAAATGATACGTGAAGCAAAAAAAAATATTTTCTTCAATTCTGCTTAAAAATCTGTGTTTCGTACAGACAAATGTTATACTGTAATCCCTCATAAAAGTAACATAAAACTGTGTCAACGTCCGTCTGAAATGAGGCTTCGTTCGCTTTTGGCTTTTCGTATATATATTTGGCACGGATTTCTTAATGTATCGCAATATGAAACCTTGACCCCCAAAAATATTTTGATATCTATCGCGGTAGATATGGTGACTTTGAAAACATTAGATTTATTTTGGTTTAAGGTGTCATATTTAGATATATTAAAAAATCCACTCTAGACTGTCGACGTTGTTTTTCGTCACTTTTGACTCTGAGCGTTAAAGGAGTGATGTCTATATTTCTTGGTGAAATTTTTGTGCTATCAGGGAAAATCCATCAACTGTTTTTCAAGCTATCTCTTCAATGTCAATGTCTATCTTTTTACATTACCTCGAAATCGGGGTATCTTAGATCTCTTTAGAGATTCACTATTTTTCGCAAAAATGACAACACTATACATTATCAGATAAACCACCCATGCAATGCACTTTTCACTACTTGTGAGTATATTTCCAGAGATATTATTTTATCCAAATTATCTCAGACTTTCTGATCTCGAAAAGACAAAACCCTCCGGAAAGGATACAAAATGAAACACTGAAAGGAACCGATTCAAGGGAAAAGGATTGTAAAATGAATCTGGAGAAGATCTGAGTTTCTGGGAACATACAGAAAACATTCCGGAAGGACACAATTTTGATCCAGAGGACACAAAAGTTTTCGGAGACGGTATACGTACTGAGCGTTGTACGGCATGGTATAAACTTTCCAAAACCGGAGTATTATATCAGGTACGTGTATGTGTACAAAAAATCTGGTGAATAATAAATTTTCGCTATCATAAGTATACCCACAAAACCCCTTAAACTTGTCTTTCCGTTGAATTACATGTTCATGAAAAGTATGTATATGCTTAACGAGATAAAATGATGAAGTTGCATGTTATTTACCTTGCCGAAATGCGAATTATAGCTTTGCATTTGAAAGTACACCATATGGAATTTCACACCATGACCAAAAGAGTTCGGTATGCATCATGTTCAATTTCCATAATTAGCTTATAGGTTATATATAAACTCTCGCAGCACCAGAACAAAGAAATATGGGCCCAGATTTCTTAGAAGATAACGCGAATTCCCCCACAAAATGTACATAAATGATATGGACGACGACCTTATAAACCTATAGGCTTGTCACTTTTTCTCACTGATGTCCCAAGACATTTGCTTGATCTGGAGTATAGTTTCCGCCTTTTTCTCGTGGATTAAGATTTGTTGAGTTCTGTAGAAGACATTATTCTTCGTCTCGTACATGTGCCTTCTCTTGTCGGCACGGACACCAAACGCCGCCTAGTCCGTGTCTTTCTCGGCCGAGTTTTGACCACAATAATGCGTTTTAATGGCAAGAATTTAGTATTAATTGAACCTGGGGATCGGCCATAAGGGACCATTATGGCCCGCTAGGGGAGGTTCCATTTTTCTCCGAATAGATATTTTCAACTTTGGTTCAGACATACAAAATGGAATGTTCTAGTATTTTTTTTTTTTTTTTTTTTATACTTCTAACCTGGAATGTTGGTGTGCCGGGCATTGAGAAAACATTTGTTGTCCGGATACTCGGTATGGAACAATGTTTTCCGGTGTCACCAAATAAGGCATCTATCAGATCAGAAGGCTTCTATTTTATTTATCTGTTGCCGTCTTTCTCAAATTAAAAACCTAGTTTGGCATGCGAGACTTAAGATCATGATTTCACTTATTACAGCTAGGTATTGGCAAATCCTTAGAATTAATTCATGAATGTTCCGTATACTGCCCCCTGTTTCCGTTTTGCCCCAAGTTTCCCTGGCGACGACGGCCAGTTAAGTAGACCCTAAAAAAGGGTTTAGATGACAAAGGAGAACATAGCCTTGTTTTGCTTATGATGCTGGGTAAGTTGGTATACCAGAGCTCTTGAGCCCTCTTCTATCCCCATAATCCAATTTAAGAGGTTCAGTCGCCGATTACATATACTTTCCAGAAATTTTCTTTCCAAATGTAGGCCTACCCTGAGAAATTATACACATTCTTTGGTTAGGTTTTGAACCGGTTGTGTATAGCTTACAAATAATAGTGTTCAGCGTAAAACAACGGCAGTTAAATGGGCAATATATGTTTTTTTATGGTAACAATATGGAGCTAAATCTCAGAGAGATGCAAAAATAAGTACTGACAGTGTTGTCAAACAGCTGACAGACTAATTCGCATAAAATCCGCCAAAGGAGATACACAATGATACATATTTGGCAAGACGACGTAAATGTCTAACAGATTATCTCTGATAATTCATTAACAAAAATATAAATACTCACTTTTGTAAAACCTGGAAATATTGCGTTTGTAAAAGCTTGACATCGGCGTAGATACCACACTGGACACTAACACCGCCACGATCAGGTACACAAGCTGCATGCTGTCTGTGAGGTACGTGCGTCTTCTCGGCTCTCAATCTCAGTCTGTGAGGCTTATGTCATAAACTCTGATTTTATGCTCAGCTGATATAGACGGCACTATTAAAAGATGCACCTGGTGTGTTACTGGGAAATGAGATAATCTCAGATGTGACGTTATAAGACAGACTCCTCGTGGAAACGAACCGCGGAATATTGGCCAATAGAAGGTTGTTAGCTAATCTCGCTACATAAAATTAAAAAAAAGTACAGTTCTGCGATTTTTCTCACTTGTCTAAATAAAGCTTCTGTCGAAGTATAATGCGTGTCTTTGGAAGAAGCAAGGATCTTTAATAGTCCCAGAAAGAGGCAAGGAAGTTGGATAGAGCGAGTGGGAAGGTGTGACGTGTCAACGTATGGTCTCTGCTTCAGGGAGTTCCGTGCAAGAAACTAAACCTATCGCACTGTCACCAAACCCATGGGCATGCATCCGTAAACGAGTAGAAAATAGACTTAATATATCATAGCCTGCTTAACTGTTTCATCTCTCACCTTGCATGGCACTATTTTTTTCACGACTTGGCTGAGTAAATATATGACTGACTGCCCATCATATTTTCGAAGACATTGTGAGTAAGCAGGACGGGTTAAGTAGGATATGTTGACATTGATTCATATTTACCTACCTGAACATCCATCTATAAATTATTTTTACACTTGAAGTGAATTTACAGTATACCTAAATAAAAATAATAATAAAAGTTGAACAATTTTATTATAAAGGATATACGAGAAAACGTATAAAAATAACACGCCGGCATAAATGATCGCAATTTGTATATTTTTCTATCAAGATATATTTCGTTCGATGAGATTCGGTCAGGTTTATCTACTGTGGAAATCATAGATTACACTGTATTGAAGGCGAACACCGACGACAGACGGGAAGCCTTCCCATGGGTGGGCAACACGGCAGATTTATTTGTCTATACAAAAACCTGCTAATGTCTTGAAATAGTTATATATCGTTTTATCCCCATACCTAACTGTCGTTGTCTTTCTCGATTATTAGACAACATGGAATCTTGCTGAAAACAATTTCCAAGATCCTACAATCAATATCAGGTCCATGTTCCGCTATTGCTACATGTATTATTCTCGAGAACTAAGAGTGTGCTTCTCCACCGAAATCGCCAGGGAATCTACAGACCAGGATTTCATTTACTGCGGGATATGCAAAATGGCGGGTCAAACATGGCCGCATAATCTCGCTCGGACAATTTTATCATCTATGACGGATTAAGGGAATTACTCCTACTCTCTAGTAACTCGAATAAACGACCATTGTTTCAACAGAGGGATAGCGACCACATCAATATTTCATCGAGAGTAAACAGGATGCAGTATCGTCATTTACTCTAGGTTCTCCCGCAATCGATACCATCTAATTTATAAGTTCCGTCCCCGCTGAATATTGATACTACATTAATCTGAGCAAAATACAGTTTTGTTCTTTAATTATAAAAGAGATAAATGTCAGCATCAAAATTAATCGCATAATTACTGACATATTTACGACCATATTATCGTACGTGTGGTGTGCAACTAGTCTGAATTGTTCAGAAAGAAGTCACAGACAAGTCCTTTCACTCGACACATCCTATACATACATTGTGAGAAGAAAGTACTTGGAATTGCCGGTTTTGGAAGTTTATTCGTCGATGTCGAAGTTCAAATTACCAATGTTTGTATTTCAATGACGGGTTTTGATTTGACTGGATATGGGTTTGGGAGAACTGGAGAAGTAGTTTGTACTACCAAGTGTGATTTATGGAAACTGCAGCTAGAATATATATGAGCTTAATTTGAGTGATTCAAAAGGAAGCACACTTCCTGCACACTTCCTGCAAAATAGATTGCGTAGACACATGACCATGGAAGGATGTGCTGTATAGAATGGATTGTGTACACTGTAAGAAGGTAGCTTGAGCTGTGGCCCTATATACGCAAATCCCGACGTTGTAGCACCAAAATTTATATGACAGGGTTGCTCTAATACTGATGACGTCATTTCAATCAATATTTTTCTCTCGCTACGTTCAAGAGTCCGAAGGTCACATGCCACTAGTCACCCCTATGGGCTAGCGTATAAGGGTGTACTTTTCATCCATCCGAGTGTGCATCAGCCCGTACCTGCGCTTTTCCTACTACTCCCGTGTGCACATGTGCACGATGACGTCAAATTCACACATGGCCAGGGTACTGTATGACTTTATACAACAATAGCTTTACATAGAATTCCCCACAAACAGCGGTTCTTCTACTGCCGAATACATGTATATCATAGTCTTGTGTCTGCATGTAATGTATATATACCACCCTTTCCCCCTCTGATAAACGCGACAAAAATGCGAAAACAGATGTTCCAGGATACTTGCCGTTACAGTATCCTGGACTGATCGAAGGATAAACAAGAGTGAAGACGTCCGTTGGACCAACCTCCCCACAGCGCATGCTCCATTTCGCAGGCTCCAATAACATCCCTGCCTCCAATAGCGGAAGTTGACCTTTACTACGTTGCTATGACGTATAGGGGAAACCAACCAACGCATGGTTCAGTTTGAATCCGACCAAACAACTCCTTTAGTGTTGCACATGAGCGAACTACTTTTCATATGCTCTGTCCAGATAAACAGGGAAAATTATCTCCAGATAATTCTTTTTAACGCTAGGTCAACGGAGGTATTATGCAGACTTGAAAAGTAATCAAAATTTTCGTTAAACATCTATTTGACTATATATGATGTCACTGCCGGCGATGTGCGCGAAGGCCCCGAATCCGGTCCAAAAATCTGACTGGTGGCGGGGGTGTTATTAGACCCCCAGCGAGGTGGTTGCCGTTGGACACGGACAAGAACACCGATGGTCGAGGATCGACGCAACGACAAGGGCAGTTTTTCAAAGGGCAGCAACTTTGCTGAACAAGAGCAGCCGGCGATGCGTCTGATCATGGAGCTTACTGATACACGGTCAATAGCGTACGTTAATTGTACATCCAACACAAACCAAACAAACACACCCAACCTGGAGTTACAATAAGGTCTATAGACGTCCTGTACCCAGTATCCTTCAGAGAAATAAACTCTTCCAGGATGGATGAAACCATAATATCCTACTCAGAACACTCCTCTAATAAGCAAATCACGCCAGTCGTAGTTTACTCAACGAGCTCCAAACGATGCCCCGCACGGCCCATTTGGATCATGTATGGCCCACTTATCACCCAAAACCTCCACAACGGGAGTCCCTAGCGAGAGAGTATGCGCACTTTGACGTTTCCGAAGAAAATCACACCACCGTGCCGCCAGTCATAGGCTACTGTGAAAGCTCGATCGAAATAATACCCACATCCACCCATGTATACTCCACAAGAACATGATTATTCCTGTGTGTCAAGTTCACCATTCCGGCTCTTTTAACCCTGTAAAGTTCTTTTTTTCCGGAATTTATTTTCGGGAAATCCTAGTTGTGCATCCACCCCCCAGTTACCTGACCGACCTTGACGAGGGCTTCAGTATGACAACCTGTACGACGACCCATTTTGCCCAGAGTTATCCCACCTAGATCCATTGACTGGATGTGAAGGGTCCGTGCATGTTTCGCATTTTGTTCTGGGAAAATCCTAGTATTATATCCACCCCAGCCAGTCACGTGACCAAAATTGACCTGTCCACTTTGCCATGGCAACCCCTTAATCATGAGATTTCACCTTTATATACAACTAATGGCTTTATGGTTGATAAAAATGGATTATTATTTTCGGCATATACCTTTTCATTGTAACAAATATATGACAACATTTGCTCGATAAAGTTTATTCGAAAAAAAACACCAAAAAAAAAACAATTAGCTAGCTTTAGTTTTGCTATGAGGTGTCAGTAGATATTTTTCTAAGCCCCCTGTCGCTAAATGCCTAAAATATCAACCATGTCAGGGAACACATTTTGACTCATCATCAATCCATTAGACTGCGCAATAGACATTCTCAGTCAATACGAATCGATGAAAACAAGTCTCAGATTTATTAACCTCACGCGCAAAGAAGATTTTCCAGACTGAATGTGACATATTTATTATTTCGATAGAAAAAGAAACCTTTGTCAGTGATAATAATTGCGAAGGTAGGAAAATGATGCGGTCTTACAGATATGTTCAAATGGAAATCGTCAGGAGTTGTTTAAGTCACAGCATGAAACAGAATTTATATCATTCGTGCGAAATATGAAATAAAAATAAGAGGTGGCAATACCTTTGTTTAATGGCAGCAGTTTATCAGATAAATGGGGCCTTTTAATCACTATCCATAATACTGGAATTGAATTGTTATGAATTATTGGAAGAATCAAAAGCCTAATCTCTATGAGAATTAAGCACTCTTTGCCGTCCGACCATTGAATATGACAGGCTCACCTTTTCGTCGGGCAAAATGCAATCTCAGTAAACTCAGATATGATACCACGGAATATTATATCTGAATTCAGACCTATATAAATCCCGTGCGAATTCGAAACTACTATTTTTAGCCAATCAGGTGGACAGCTTGTTGAAACAATTTCAAGATCACGCCCACATTAATTACATACGGTAGTTCGTGGTCTAATTTTTAAACAGTATCCTGAAACAGGGTGACAAAGATCAAACAATTTACTCCCGCCGAAAAGTCTGGCTTTGTTAGGGGTAGAAAATATCAAAAGATTGTGCCGTGCGAAGATGTTAATCTCCGTGAAGTAAACGTCAATCATTGTCAGAGAGAAGATGTAGAAATGGTCGTGATTGGCTTATTGTGGGATCTCGTAGAATATCGGCGAACATTTCGCACGAAGTTTTCATAGCGTTACGTCTAGATGGTATTCCCCTGATTTACCATCTTGGTTTATCTAGATTGTGCAAAATGTGCCGAGAATGAGCATATTTTATTAAATAGGTGAGGACATTATGGTGTTTCATTTCGGCCATTCTTTTGTCCCCCCTGGGCACATCAAAATCGTGATTCGTTTGTACCCCATCAAAATCGTGGAGCGCGACGCGTAGTGCGACGTGGTGTTTCACAATTACAGTCGTTTCGCTTCGTTCATCATCTCTTGCCAAGTCCGTTTGACAAAGGAGTACTATACGGAGTATACATTACGGAGTATATAGCGTCGTATAAAGTACTGGGAAAAGGCACCGCGCGACGCACGATACGGAGGTCGACATTGCGTTGAAAAAGAAAAAAAAAAAAAAAAACACGACGTCGCCCTCGACTCCTACATGTTGTATCTCTTAATACTTTGTAACAGGTTACGAGCGACTCGAGAGGGCGACCTCGTGCTTGAAACAAGCATCGTCTTTCGCATCGCTTCTTCGATATGGCGAAGCACGAATGGCCGAAATGGAACAGGACATTAAATGCGTTTAGTAGTGATCTTATGTTCAGGTTTATAGTGGACCATTTTATTTGCTGAGGATGTCGAGAGATGAGATGGAAACGCATTATTTTATTGTCAAGGGATAAATTGTTATATTCACGTGGATTTCCAGTGTTTTCTAATATTTCAGCACATGAAGTTAAGTATGGTTCGACGCCTACTGCTTAGCGCCGTTATGTTTAATTCCTAACATTTCTCCCACGTGAGACAGAAATCGATTGTACGTACGCCATTAAATCATAATTGTCTTAAACATCCTGCAAAAGATATAAAGAGACTGTTATGGGCACAGGGGACCTGTAATCGACGGACTTGACCAACCGGGGACCACATATTAGCTGATATCAATTCTACGAACATCAGATTGTGCGAACGGCAGTTCTTGTTAATAAGAGAAAATCGAGGACATGAGACATTATTTGATACTGCAATTACACGCGTTGCGAATACCTCAACGTCGTAATGGATATTAGTACGCCGTTTACGTACGCACTTCGAAATGCTCTATATGTACAGCAGGGACTGGGGTAAGGGTATCAGCACGTATTCTGTAGCAATAGCAGGAGACTGATACTTAAAAAAATGGTAGCGAGCATGTTGACGCTCGCTGTCACAAGTGGGATCCAGTAATAATTAATCACACATGGTGTATGACTAAATCTTTGATATACAATTGTCGAAATTGCGTCATTAGTGGTAGACTGCATACAGAGTCGCCAGCTTAGGTGATCTGATAAATGTGCATGCAATATATTTGGTGACCAGTATGATACACTCTCAGAAATATTCAGGTAAAAGTCCTGAACTGATCAGGTTGTATATCCACAACACAATTTCAGGAATTCTGGCTAAAATTCAGAGCTGATTACCTGAACTTCAGGAAAAAGATCTCTGAATGAGAGGATTTTCCCTGAAATTCAGGCAATTTTATCACACATTAGTAAGTTCCCGACCCTATTGTGGCATGTAAAATCTCCTAAAATTCAGGTAATTTAGCTTTAATTCGTGGTTGATATATCTGAATTTCAGGTAATTATCCCTGGATTTCAGGTAAAATCCCTGAAATTGAGTTGTGGATGTGCAATCTAATCTATTCAGGATTATTCCCTGAATATTTCTGAGGGTGTATATAAAACCATTCCCCATACCATGCTGAATGCAAATATGCTACCTATTTAGACGAACAATGTGGAATATAATTACAGAAACAAAGCTTCTAGGCGTTGTCAGCAGAAGTCAACAAAGAAAACACGCACATTGTGGAGATTCAGTTCTGAAAATAATATAATGTCTATAATGTCTAATAGCTACTTTTGCGTTTTCGCGTTTTCACATAGCGTTTTCGCAGTTTACGTTTCACCACGGATCTTGCATTGTGAATGCAAGATTCGTGGTTTCATATAGCTGCATGTATTGCCATGCATGAGGGTTCATTGGGACTATTACGCCAGCCAATAAGAGTAGATCCTTGACATGGGCAATGAGACGGGATACATATCAAAACCTATTTACAACCATGGTAAAACAAACTGTTTTCAAGGATTTTCATTCCCCAATGAAAATGAGATAAAAAATATCATTTGTCATATTACTATGCAAAGCTATTCATACATAGTTATAGCTGTAGATAAAAATATAATATATGCCTTGGGAAAGAGAGGTCAGGAAATTCTTGCACCTGAACACGAGTTTATTTTCACAAAAATCGGTATCTTTTTGTATAAATTTTCATAATACTGACATTGCATCTCCATAACTTCGTTTCTATTGCAAATTATACTACCATCATCAGATTTCAGTCTATAGTTTTATACATTCTGCTGAAGATCTCGCTTTTTTCTAAATTGTGGAAATATGTCTCCTGAACGCTCACTTATTTCCGTCCCTAACTCCCCTAACTTTCATTGTAAATCGTCCATGTTTTCTTTGTTCCTTAGATTTTTCTTCTGCTGTATTTTACAGTATATTCCTGATTATTCACTTTACCATGCAAGATCCCAACTAATGCTTCAATTTTATTTGTTCAATGTATATACGTTTAGAGTATCTTGGAGCAAATAAATTTCCAATATGAGTGTCCTTTTTCAACATTTATGCTCAGGCATCTTGCACGACCGGCATACTCGTGGTGCTCACTTTTATAGCGTCCCCGCATCCGGCTTCCATATTTGACCTCATACAGGCAACAACGCAGAATAGCGAAAATACGACGATGTGAAAACGCGAAAATGTGAAAATGCAAAACACGAAAACCCGATGCGAAAACGCGAAAAGGCGACGCGAAACGTTTTCGCATTTTCGTGTTTTCGCATTTTCGCGTATTCTGCACAGTCAGAAAAATGGTGTTAATTAACACTAAAAATTGGTGTTGACTTCAACACCAAAAAAGTGTTGAGTTAGGGCCTACACCATATTGCTCCAACACCATTTATTGATGTTAGTTAACACCGTTATTTGGTGTTAGTTAACACCGTTATTCGGTGTCGAGTCAGCATCCGCACTTAGTTAACACTGTTAATTGGTGTTGAGCCAGCATCAGCACTTGTCAGTCAACACTAAAAAATGGTGTTGAGCCAGCATCAACACCATTTATTGGTGTTAGTTAACACTGTTAATTGGTGTTGAGCTGGTGTTAGTTAACACTGTTAATTGGTGTTGAGCCAGCATCAGCACTTGTCAGTCAACACTAAAAAAGGGTGTTGAGCCAGCTTCAACACCATTTATTGGTGTTAGTTAACACTGTTAATTGGTGTTGAACCAGCATCTGCACTTGCCAGTCAACACTGCAGAACGGTGTTGAGCCAGCTTCAACACCATTTATCGGTGTTAGTTAACGCTGTTATTTGGTGTTGTCCGCATCAAAACTGATCGATCAGCAAATGAAAAGGGTGTATCAATTGAGGTGAATGAAAAACCAAAACAAGATTGATAGATAAAGAACATATATTATAAAACACAATCTGTAATATTTCATTGTATGACATTATGACACTCATGTATAACTAGAGGCCACGGCCACACTTGATCCCATCAGCTTAGTGTAAACTTGCCATCCCTTTCACATGACCAATATAAATCTCCAGTATAGACAGATGAACGGCATTCAATGCAGTGTGAAAGTTTAGCTACTGTGCAAAGTTTCACTGTTGAGCAAGCTTACTTTCTCTTGCACAGAAAAGAACAAACCGAACACTAGTACCCTAGTTCAACCACAGAATCATGGTTTGCCATGGTACATGTACCATAGTTTTTCCATAGAACCATGTTTTTACCATGCTACATGTAGTATGGCTCTACCATGGTACAGGCTATTGCCACAGTACATGTACCATGGCTTTACAGGTTCAATGGCTTTACATGGTACATGTACTGTGTATAACTGCATACACCATGGTAAAACGACGATAAAAATGACCAAAAACATAGTGGTTCGTACCATGGTATTAAGTCTTGTATTGTACTGGAATAAATTCGCGTTCACATTAGATGAGTTGATGAGACTGAATGCTCAAGAAACTAAAGCAGTTCAAGTGATTTATAAAGGTTTAATAAGACCTCATGCAAACATAGCATACAGCTGTCAATTTGGTTCCGTATACTAGTATGTTAACTAGGTGTAGATAGAGAAAGAAGTACGGTTTAACGTCGTTTTCAACCTTGTTTCAGTCATATCATGACGGTGCCTACATGTGCCAGAACGCGAGAGTGCTCACAGTTCCTATTACCCTGGACATTGATCAGCCCAGCCAGTATAGTGCCCGGTCACCCATCCAAGTATTGACCGAGCTTAACGTTGCTTAACTTTGGTGATCTGACGAGAACCGGTGTGTCCAATGCTATAAGCCGTATCATATCACATATCTACTGTTGAGTTTTTTTCTGTTTCCTGATGAAATTCTTCGCCGAGTTGTTCAGTTTCTCCCTCATGTAATAATGGATATCAGATGTCGTCTTGCTGGGATGGTACTGCTGGATTACCTCTGGAAAAGAAAAGGAATCAACATAAGAATTTGTAAACCTAATATGTATGAGGCAGGAAGTGGTGATGGTTGTATTTCAGTTTTGGTCGACAAGAAGGATAAAGTCAAACAAAAACAGGAATCCATGTAGGCCTTTCACAAAAAATAAATGATTAATTCTTTATTCCTTTTGAAATATTCCAAGTTCTTTCAAATACACTACATTTTGAGTAATTTGGCTTCACTTCTTTTCAAAGAAAATATTCCAAAAGGCCCCCAAACAAATATTCTAAATGAAACCATGACATGAGTATGATTAATGAGAGTAAACGCTATAGTTACTTCCCTTTGTATTGGAAGAGTTGAAAACTAGAGATTTACATTACTCTAACACTATCACGACCATGATACGACAAAGGAGGTGATCTACTCAATATACGATTTGAGTTACTTCCTCTTGTGTGGGAACCCTTGGCCTCGGCAAATATTGTTTTTCTCTAGTACATAAACATATTTACCTCATTGGGATCATATAATTGTATAATATTGTATGATTTTGATATTGATATCTAAACAATAAATATATTTGATCTAAAAGATATGGCAAACTTGACACATATTCGCTAAACTCTACACCGGTCAAGTTAAATGTTGGACTGCCCCAGCCCCCCCCCCAGCTCCGCGGCCCCTGAAAATCAAACATACAGATAGTTATCCAGTTCCGCAATCGAAATTCTTCTGAGGTGTGTGGTGGCGAATACACATCCATTGAAGGAAAGTTATATATCTATAATTATGCGGAAGTTACTCATTAACTTTGGCTACAACAGATTGTTGCAGTCATCAAAAACAAATATGTGCAGAGGCATTTTCAGCACGTTGGTGCTTTGATCAGTTTCGCAATGTTTTTGCGGTTTCGCAAACAGCGACCCTCAGCCAAATTTAATTGTAGACTTCGTTTGGTGGCACTGCTTACTACATATAGCTTAACTTGATTTGAGCTGATTTTTCACTTGCTATAGAATTACCTCATCTTCGGAACTGGAGGATTGTCTTGTGGATATCGTTCGTTTGCCTCTCTGTTCTCTTCCCAGACTACCAAGGGATTTCGTAATGTCGGATAGATCCTCTCCATCCAGAAGTCTGTCCAGTATGGACTTCAGCTCGGGACGCTTGTCTGAAATAGTGAAATATCACATAACTTAATCTTAACAACATGCTTAATGTGATCCCCCTCTTATTCATGCTATGAATCGAATTGTTTACAGGAGCCATGGAGCACATTTGAAAAGGGGAACGGGGACTGAATTCTATACCAGCCATGTTAAATGTCGAACCGGAGCTATCTAAGATAGGACTCATAACATTGCGGTCCCAAAAGATATATCCTCTCCATCCAGAAGTCTGTCCAGTATGGACTTCAGCTCGGGACGCTTGTCTGAAATAGTGAAATACATGTATCACATAACTTAATCTTAATAACATGCTTAATGTGATCCCCCTCTTATTCATGCTATGAATCGAATTGGTTACAGGAGCCGTGGAGCACATTTGAAAAGGGGGAGGGGGGAGGCTGAATTCTATACCAGCCATGTTAAATGTTGAACCGGAGCTATCTAAGATAGCACTTATAACATTGCGGTCCCAAAAAGTGGTAAACAAAAATGAGATATCAAGTGATACATTTAACATAAATAACACTCGGAATGACATAATTTTATTTATTACAGTACTTACCACTGAATCTCAAAACTTTGGCTGGAACAACTATTGTATTGCGCTGTGCTCAGGTGCTAGCTTGCATGCCATGGTGGCATAGTTCAGTCAACTTATTCGTGGACGGTTATCGAGATACTTGATGTCGAACCAGTGTCTTTTTTGGAGGCGGTTGGACTTTTCAGCTTTTTAAAATTGATAATTACAAGGTGAAAAGAACGAAGCAAGCCACGACTTCATTGTTGAATGACTTCATGGGGGCTTTGAGACGTCTCTGTCGTTGTTGTTGTTGTTAATCTTGGGCTCTTCAACCTTGGACTCACTGTGCTGCTCAACGGGAGACTCGAGCAACGAGTGTCAACAATTTGCTGAGTTAGGAACCCTAAATTAATGCTAGAATCTCACTCCGCGAACAATAATCCCCATTCTGTCGTTCGATAGAGAACTGCATGGAGTAACTAGTCCCACTACAGTTCGCAGATCTTCCGCCATGATTGTTGTAATGACAAGCCTCGTTTTCGATCTCACACTTGACGGAATCGATCAGCCATTCGGAAAAAAACGGAAATCAACGAAGTATAGCAACAATTCGGGAGATGCACAAGTGCAGTCACGTGGTACATTTTGGGTGAGTTCCGGCCGACGGCATATGGGAATATGATATATATGATATAAGTTTAGAATTAATTGACCTGTTGTTATAGTTATGTGAATTTTGTACTCTATCAGTCATTGACGCTTGTACAATAAAGAATTATCTTATCTTATCTTATGGGAGGTAACCTGCGGGAGATTTGACGGTCGCGAAAATAACATTGAAGTCAATGAGAATTATTTTTAAAACGAAGTTTTGCAGTTTGATTCTGGTAGATAATATTTCAGAAGTGCACTATAGCTTTCAAGCAAGACAAGTTGTATAATTTTCACTCATATGGAACAGACGCTGTCAACGAAAAACTAGCATGCTCCATGCAAATCTTACGACGTCAAACGACCGGAACTCACCCAGCAGGTCATGCGATCGACACATGAGAAAGAGGCGAATAGCCTGACTGATCACCGCAGATAAACACAAAATAAAATAGGGAATTTCATACGAAGCTTTATTAGATTTGAATGTTCGAACATTAGAGGACACATTCAGTGCATGGAAAAACAGCCTATTCGAAAAAATAAGACGTAAAAAAATCAATCTGTATATCGGCTTTCCCGGCGACGTAATGTCAGCCCGACTAGTGTACGTGTTGTTCTTGTCTGACAAGTCGAAATCCGACGAAGGATTTATTCGGCAACTTGAACTACTGAACTGACAAATAGTTTCGAAAGAAATACTCCTGTATTAAAGTTGAGAATTCCGTATTCGCTTCAAATTTAGGAAAAATCTTATAAAGCTTTGAAGCCCATGTTGACTGTCAGCTATCCGCACATTTCCCTTTTCTATTCGCCAGGCTTTGCCGCATATATGCAGATTTTAGGGATATTCAAAACTATATTTTGACTATATATTGACAGCTACAAAAATCTTGTCTTTCAAAACGCAATTTTGTCATGCGGTACTGAACCGCATGCACAGCATGCTAAGTCGGCAGCCAGTCTATACGTGAGACGTCTTTTCATCGAAGCAAGGCCAACGCCGTAGCTCTGCAGGGTCAAAGTTTGCGGAGTTGAACTTCCTATTTCCGGGAACTACGGGGAGACTCTTTCCTTGTTTATAATCCCCATAATTAATGCAGAGATCACAATTAGACATGTTATAAGCCTCACTGATTCCAGCCAGGAAAATAAGAATGTCTTTTGTTCTAGGCCAAGCGTTCAGAGTACCGAATATATAACTGTTCAGAGGTCAACATTTCCCTGCTGCCTCGCACCACGTGGCGCTATTGGCATGCTTATACAAATTACAATCAGTACATTTGGTAAATATCATTTGTTTAACTTTACCGGTTTCTAAGCCATTCTGTCAGCCATTCAACTTTATTCACCGGCATATAACTTTGCATCCATTCATTTATTTCTCGTAAATTGAAATCCTTATTGTTTTTTTTGGTCACTAACAAAATAACTATGGTATATTGTACCATGGCTTTTATGTACCATGCTATTACTATTGTTCAAAGTGGTTAACCATGGTATATTGAACCATGGTTCATCTGCACCATGGTATTACCATAGTTGAACAGAGTAAACCATGGTACATCTGTACCATGGTATTACCATTGTAGTACCATGCAAACCATGGTTGGTACATATGTACCATGGTAATACCATGCAAACCATGATACATTGAACCATGGTACATCCGTACCATGGTATTACCATGACAACCATGGTATTACCATGGTTACCATGGTTCATTCTGTTGTAAACCATGGTATTTTTTTTATAAGGGCTGGCAATTCAAATTGCATTTTTACCCCTCGGCCAAAATTTGGCCGAAGGGTATTGTCGTCGTCATGTACGTCTGTCCGTCTGTCCGTCTGTCCGTCCGTCCGTCTGTCTGTCCGTCTGTCCGTCTGTCCGTCACACCTTTCTCGTTACCAAGATATCTTCAGAACGACTTACCCTAGGCACACCAAACTTGCAGTACACATCCGTATGCTTGTGACCCAGAACCCTATTGAATCTGGACCTGATTGGTTAGAAACTTTGGCGGCCATCTTTAATTTATGCGAAACCATCACAGCTTTCTTGTTACCAAGATATCTTTAGAACGACTTACCCTAGGCACCCCAAACTTGCACTGCACATCCATATGCTCATGACCCAGAACCCTATTGAATCTGGACCTGATTGGTTGGAGACTTTGGCGGCCATATTTAATTTATGCGAAATCATTAATCTTGTGTATCTTAGGTACCATTTCTCTGTTCAGTGTGAAACTTGGTATAGATCATCGATGCATCAAGAAACTTCAAAGGAATGACCAAACCAGTTTCCCTGATTCGGTGAAAACCTTGGCGGCCATCTTTAATTTATGCAAAATCTTCAATGAAATATATCTCTGATACTATTCAAGTGTTCTATACGAAACTTGGTATACAGCATCGATGTATCAAGAGATCTGCAATGTATAGCCACATCAGTTCCTCTGAGTGGCGGGAAGGATGGGCGGCCATCTTTAATTTATGCAAAATCATTAATGATCTCTATCTCTGATACTGTTCGAGTGCTCGATGTAAAATTTGGTATATATCATCGAAGCATCAATAGACTTACGATAAATGACAGTTCTGGCGTTTCTGATTGGGCGGAACCTTGGCGGCCATCTTTAATTTATGCAAAATCTTCAATGATATATATCTTTGATACCATTTCAGTGTTATATATGAAACTTGGTATCCAGCATCGATGTATCAAAAGACTTGCAATGAATAACCACATCGGTTCCTCTGAGTGGCGGGAAGGATGGGCGGCCATCTTTAATTTATGCGAAATCATTAATGATCTGTATCTCTGATACGGTTCAAGTGCTCAATGTAAAATTTGGTATACATCATCGATGTATCAATAGACAATTCTGGTTATTCTGCTTGGGCGGAAACCTTGGTGGCCATCTTTAATTTATGCAAAATCTTTAATGATGTTTATCTTTGATACCATTTCAGTGTTCTATATGAAATTTGGTATACAGAATCTATGTATCAAGAGACTTGCAATGAATAACCACATCAGTTTCTCTGAGTGGTGGGAAGCATGGGCGGCCATCTTTAATTTATGCGAAATCATTAGGGATCTCTATCTCAGATAATTTTCAAATGTTCGATGTAAAATTTGGTATACATTGTCGATGCATCAACAGACTTATATAATGAATACCGGTTTCTCTGATTGGACGGAAACGTTTGAGGCCATTTCTAATGGCAAAATTTTTCATAATCTGTATATTTGTTACTTGACTGCTTGGTGTTCCTGAAGTCTTGTTTTAAATTGAATACATTATGAATGGCTGGCGCCCAGAGCCGAGGGGTTTTCTGATGCGCAGCTTCGTATTCTTAAATTGAAATTCGAAATTTTGCGTTTTAAGAGTGTACTTACTTTATCATGCAGTTTTGCGAAGAAAATACATAAATGAAAAATTCGAAAAATCTGACCGAAAGATTGACCAAAAGTGCCCTTTTTTTAATGATATCACTCTGACGTCATCAAGTGGCCTTCTTGGATTATCTATCTCAAGGGTGAGAAAATAATGGGGAGCCATGCCGCACCCACCCCCCGCCACCCCTCCCTCTCCAGGCCTGGACAGGTCCCAAAAAGCCCTGTGTGTCTACTTCATTTCGAGCAGTACTGACAGCACTTTGACACATAATAATTTTCTCATGGTATCTTGGCTACGTCAGCTGTAGTCCCATGAAATGTACATTCTCCGCCTTACTATCTTCCTTCTCCCGACGTTCGTTATATGGTTCCTTAACTTTTAAACGGGTTAACACTACCATGCCGAGAATAATACCCTCGCCAAACGTTTCAACCTATTTGTTGGTGTACACCAAAAATGAGGGCTAACACTCATCTCTCTAATTTGATGGCTTATATATCAGTCATTTTGAGCGTACCCTCCGGAGAGAGGATCGTACGTAACTGCAAAATGTCGGCGATGAGGGAGTGATTGAAAAGTTGCGTTTGCGTCATGTTTTTTTGCATAATGATCCAAAATTATTTTAAAATCCAAAATTTATTTTCCAACATTATGCCATTTTTACGAAGACAATTACATAAATAAGAAAATCGAAAATAGACCAAACAAAAAGATTATTGAAATATGACGTCACTGTGACGTCATCGGACCTCCAATTATTTTGAATTCTAATACTAAATTAGTGCGTGCGTAATCATGATGACATGACGGTGATTCCTATAGCAGGATATGGCGATCCCACTCTCTAAAATGGTGGTAAAAAGGTCGCCTTTGCTCAATGAATCAGTTCACATAATTAATTCAGCAAAATTCTCTTGGGGCACACACGTAGTCAAAAAATTGTCATCTATCTAATTTGCATAACAATAGGCCAAATATCTATCACGCTGTTGAAACAGCATCGACTGGTTCTTCAAATGACAAATTAATTTTAGGACATGGAACAATAGATAGATTACTGCGCCTGAAGTTTTGAAACACTGGTTAAGAAGGAATCAAAAGTTATTGGGCAAAAGCGAACATTTTTGCCTCCATTTTAGAGAGCGGGATCGCCCTAACCTGTTCAGCAGTCAAATTCGTCCATGGAAGACAACGGTGTTCATCACCTTCCTTTACTACCCGGTGTATGATATTTAGAGATAAGAAAAAGAAGCGTGGCTTTCTTAAAATCTATAGGCATCGTGTCTAAATCAAAGGTTTAACTACCATACCGTACAGCCACATATACACATGGATTAAAAATTTTGCTCGGAATCCTGCCAAACATCTTCTCACAACATGACTTGGCACAAAACGGCTGTCTACACGATTTTGTATATGGCAGTTAATCACAGATCACGTGACATAAGCGAATCCATTTATATCCCTTACTTTTAGTTATGAAGCAAAAATCAGATTTTTTTCAAATTAGTCACGATTCCACTGTTTACAGTACCGATCCTTCTGTAACTGGTATTATTTTTAACCATTTACTCGGGTAGGTCTGTCCTGTTGGCGTCACACACACCTATCTCTAGTAATCCGATGATTTTAAGAAAATAGAGCACTGGGTATTTGCCAATAAGATATAGTCCTAACCACATAATTCCAGTTTACCGCGGTGAAACATGTAGCATGTCCGGCTCCCATCACGTACATCATGCTGGGGTTTTGGGCCCTATCCTGACTGGTGGAGGTGCATTTCACTCCCCTAATATATTTTAGGTATCTTGGGGTCAAATTCTACTAGAAAATGTAACAAAATCCAAAATGACCACCCTGGTGACGTCATATTTTAAAAAACATTTTTTTTCTTCTATTTTTCGATCAGATTTTTCAAGTTGTTTATTTATGTATTTTTTTCCGTAAATCAGAATAATAGACTAAAGTATTATCTGATTTTAAAGACAAATACGTTTGACCACTTTTATGAATAAAAAGCAACAATTTTGAGGAAAAAAAATCACTTTTCTGGTTCCCCCAGACGACCGCCGATTTTCAATTTAACTGTGATCCTTTGCTCGAAGGGGTATACAAATAGGCTCAGATTGACCACAATACAAAAATCTATACAGTCCTTGAGTGTCAGCTCTCAATCTTATATTGTTTCGGAAAGAGTAGACCGCCGTCGGGGCCTGGTAGAGTTAACATATAGCTAGGCCCGAGTCTCGACTCCGACAGAACATATTTTCCCAGAGAGATTGTGAGCTTAAGAGAAGATACATTATTCCCTCTGGGACACTCTCTTCCTTCAGACCTGTACCAAAAGTAACAGCAATGGAAATCTTCACTGAATTAGTTCTTTTATAAGGTGCCCATAAATTATATACCGGTATAACACTCATACATTCAGCACATAGGACACGACTTATCACTGCATGTTTTCGGAGAGGAGAAAATTCAAGTACCCTATTGAATTCAATATAGTTGCCAACGTTTGGCAGTTTGAAGGGGTTTACGCTTGCCGAGAACAACCGAGGAATACAGAATGTCAGATTTCGTTTATGTTGGAGTACGTCTGTGGGGATTTGAGGAAATTGAAATATTGTTGCTAATTCAATATGTTCCATATATCATTGGGAAAGTTACACTAACATTTCTTGAGATATTTGCGAACAATTTTGCCATTTTTGTAAAAACGTGAATTTATAGCGAACGGTATCGATCCCTTGAAATGTCTGGGGAACTAAATTTAGCTTCGTGTCAGTCTTTG